>JAUJYZ010000948.1:0-175000 GCA_033675265.1 Actinostola sp. cb2023 | reverse complement strand
TCATTGTTCGTCTAGTCGTCGTCCGTTGTTCGCTCTTCGTTCATTGTTCGTCTAGTCGTCGTCCATTGTTCGCTAATTGTTCATTGTTCGTCTAGTCGTCGTCCATTGTTCGCTCTGCGTTCATTGTTCGTCTAGTCGTCCATTGTTCACTCTGCGTTCATTGTTCGTCTAGTCGTCCATTGTTCGCTCTGCGTTCATTGTTCGTCTAGTCGTCGTCCATTGTTCGTTCTTCGTTCATTGTTCGTCTAGTCGTCGTCCATTGTTCGTTCATTGTTCGTCTAGTCGTCGCCCATTGTTCGCTCTGCGTTCATTGTTCGTCTAGTCGTCGTCCATTTTTCGCTCTTCGTTTATTGTTCGTCTAGTCGTCCATTGTTCGCTCTTCATTTATTGTTCGTCTAGTCGTCGTCCATTAATTGTTCGCTCTTCGTTTATTGTTCGTCTAGTCGTCGCCCATTGTTCGCTCTTTGTTCATTATTCGTCTAGTCGTCGTCCATTGTTCGTTCATTGTTCGTCTAGTCGTCGCCCATTGTTCGCTCTTCGTTCATTGTTCGTCTAGTCGTCGGCCATTGTTCGCTCTGCGTTCATTGTTCGTCCACAATCGTCGCCCATCGTTCGCTGTTTTATCGTCAACCGTTCGTTCATTGCTCGTTACTGTTTTTCATTTTCCTTTGTTTCATCCATAGGCACGTCATCACAGTTAACTTCCGTTCTCTGTCACCCAACGGTGTTCTACTCTACGCCGCCGATGATATGCAATCTCCTACCCAGTTTATCTCGGTCGAGCTTTTAAATGGTCGCATCATCTTCAAGTTTAACACTGGCAGGGGCCTGGTACGAGTACAGAGTTACCATAACACTTACTCTAACGGAACATGGTACAAGGTATGAATTGTCTTTTTCACTTTTCTTTTCCAATTCATTTCTCATTTAATTTCCTATTTCATTTCCTATTTCCTTTCCCATTTTCTTTCCCATTTCCTTTCCCATTCCATTTCCTTTCCCATTCCATTTCCTTTCCCATTTCCTTTCTCATTCCATTTCCTTTCCCTTTTCATTTCATTTCGCTTCCATCCCCTTCCGATCTCAGTATCCGGTTTTTCTCGTTTTACTTTTTAATTCAGTACAATTCATATTTACTCACCGAAAGTGACTCTGAAATTCCCTGATCCTAATTCGTTCGATTATTTTAGGCGCTGTTACTGAGAATCGATCAGTTTGGAGGGCTTCTCGTCCCTAAGACCCGTGACTACCACAACAATCGTCTTGAGAAATCCAATCAATCGCTAATCCTCAACTCACCGCTCTACTTTGGAGGGGTACCCAAGGGGACCAACACATCCTTGCTTGAGGTAAGTTGGTCAAAATATCTCGCTGAAAAAAATGCGCGCGCGCTCTCCAAACTTTGGAAATTTCCAATGGATTTCCAAGGTTTGAAGAGTGCGCAATTTACAGAAGCGTCCCTCAAACAATCCCAGAATGCAACGCGCGGGTCATTAGTTACCAGTTTCTGCGCAACTAATTTATTGCTGTTTCCGCTGGCATTTCTCAGGCTGTTTATAAGAATGGAGAGGCAATCAACTTTTATGGATGTATGGGATCACTTGAGATCAGCTCCGCAAATGAAGCACAGGCTCAGAAACTCAATCCAAGGTAAGTCACGTGATCATTAAGTAGTCACGTGGTTTTTGGGAATTGATCACGTGACTTGGTAATTAAATATGTTTTTTGGGGGCACATAGTTTAACGGTAAATAAGATGACGAGAAGTTGCGTAAACATTTTTTACTTGATAATGACTTTTGACTTGGTAATGATTTTCTATTTTTTACTTACTCAATTCATTTTGCTAATTTTTTTAATTGTTCATTTTCAGGAAAGATTTCGATCCAAAGTTCACGTCGATAAGAAATGCGTCTTGCTGGAAGAACGCCCAGTCGCAAGCATCCTTCAACGGTCGTTCGTATATCTTATTATGTGAGTATTATCGACCGATACAGATTGTTACACCCCTTGTATGTAACCCAGTACTAATTGTTTTGTTTTGTTTAATAGATGAAAACTACAGGCTTCCAGATGTGATCGATATGACGCTAAGTTTTCGTACCTACATAAGGTCTGGTTTGTTGATCGTCCTGACGAATAGCACAGGGCGTGGCGCAATTACTCTAGAGCAGCTACAAGGACAGGTGAGTTGCTTGCACTCAATATTGAATCTGTGGGGGTGGGGGTGGGGCGTCATTCAATCATCCAACCCCACCCCACCCCCCCCCCCCCCCCCCCCCCCCCCCACCAGCTACGAACCAAGCCTAGCAACCATCAAAGTACGACGAGTACGATAATATTTGTCGACGTGTTCTTGCTAATGTAGCTTTATGTGTTATAGATGATATTATCATTCACCTCGGAAACCAACCAAACCATAATGCGATGGACAGACCCGACCTACCGGACACAAGGAATGTACAATGCTTCTTTCAAAATGTGTGATAATAAATTCCACAAAGTGCGCGTTCAGCGAGAGCGATCATCAGCCACTGTCACAATGACCGTGGACACCCACCCAACTGAATCATTCAAAGTTGAAGAGAACTTCTCGTTGAATGGAAACTTTTACCTTGGTGGCGTACCAGGTACGTAATCAAGGGATACATTTCCCGAGTAATTAATACTATAATTATATATAATTATGTTTCTTACCGAAAGCGAGCTTAGCCTCCGTTGCAGCGGAGGCTAGAGAGCGAGAGCTCTTCGAACCTACGACCTTCTGTTTTCTATGCCTTACCAACCACACCAGCGATATGTCGCGCTGTGAAAATCGCATTGTATTTTGTAATCCCATTCTAATGCGTCATAAATGTTATGTTTTTATTTCACAAAATTTCCTCAAGAATTATTATTGAGTATTATTGAGTATTGAGTATTATTGAAGTCGTTCAAAGGCCTCCAATTGGCTTGACGGGATTTCCAGTCCCTCGCCGATGCAAACGTCATGTACGGGATTTCCAGTATCTCGCCGATGCAAACGTCATGTTTTGACAAGCCGACTTTGAACGAATGTAAAATGTAAACACGCCTCTCGTTTTAATAGACATTATTCTTGTTGTTGCAGACGGTTTGGGGTTCAGTTCGCATGTTGGGCTATCGAAACGTCGACTAGAAGGCTGTTTACAGAGCTTGAATCTCAACTTAAAATATGTGGACATCGTACGAGACGCTGCGAAAAAAGAGAGCCTTCAACCTGTTTGTCGTGGTTTATAGCTTGAGCTCCATCTAAACACTCACGTAGAATCGTGAACCAAGATTGCATTGTACCGTTAACTCAGATTGCAATATGATGTAGCAATGAGAACGAAGTTTTGTACACCGAAGATTGAACTCCATTGCTTTAGTACTAGAGTACAAAACAAGACTTTTAGATTGTTTTACAGTGTGGACACTCGAACCGTGAACACTTTGAGTTTATTTCGAACTTTTTTTCAATAATCTATATATATGTGTTAGAAAAAACCTAAGTGTTCACGGTTCGAGTGTCCATACTGTAGTTATATTTTGTTGTCGTCGATTTTTTTGGCGTTTGTATTGTGAGCAACTCATGAGTTAGAACTAGTAAAATTACTGGAACAATAATTGTGTAAAGTTGTGGTGTATTTGTTTTTAATGTTCTTTCATGTGACTTGAGAAAGTGGGTTGGTTACTAGCTATTCACGCAAGGGGTAAGAAAATGTGAAGTTAAAACAGTGGGGGGAAAACCTGAAATCGACTGTTCAAAACTTTGGACTTTGGACTTTGGACCCGAAAATGACTATGCAAAATGACGATTTTTCAATCAAATACCCTACAAACAATAATAAATCGAACTACCCAGCGGGCGCACGCCAAGAAACATCAAATTCCACTCTCTTTTCACTCCTCCCAAGACCCCCGGCCTAAATCTTCGATCATCCCTCTTTCGCCTTCGAGGCTATGCAGAATGAAAAGAAGTCTAATCCTCCAAAACGTTTATTGATGTACAACCTGTATATAAGACAATGTACATATATATCATGTCGATAGAGCTGCGCTGAGAATAGGGCTGTCCACATGTACAAGTTGCAAGGCAACGTTTTGGCAGCTTTTCACATTTCGAGCAATTTTCTTCACTTCGAGCAGCTTTTTACATTCTGAGGAATTTCTACTAACATTGAGAAATTGCAGCAGCTATTAGTTTATAGGTGTTTTTAAATTGGTCTTACTGTCATGTTCCACAATGCTGTAAAATCTTACTGTTGGAGCAGTTTGGTCTTCCTGCGTTGGCGGATTGAATTAAGCACTGATAAATAAATAGTTTCCATTTCAGCCACAACATTGACAACAGTAAGGAGTGCCTTCATTACAGACAGGAATATTACAGAAGCACAAGGGTGGGGAAAGGGTGTCCAAGACTGTAGTTGAAAGTACAATATAAGATGGTTTATCTTGAAAATCGCAGAATCGATACTTCTGAATGGATCCACGGGGTGAGAGACGATTTCACGACGACGATTGGCCAAAGCTCGCAGATTTTCAAAATTAAATGAAAAGACAAACAAAGACAGGGGCGGATCCAAGGGTGGGGGGGGGGGGGGGGGGCATGGGGGACCGGTAAACCCCCCCCCCCCCCCCCCCTTTGAGTTGGGCCTGATACATATTCGCCCACGTTTCCCCACCATTTGATGTCCAGAATGGATGGAAATTGCATTTTCGAGCTTCTAGAATTCAAAATTTTCAGGGGGGCATGCCCCCACACCCCCCTAGAAGAAGGGGCCTTACGGCCCCTTAGTGGTGCACCCCCCTTTCAAAATCTCTAGATCCGCCCCTGAAAGCCATGAAACAGCTATGTGATGTAAAGGCTTTTCGGCCAACGGCCCTCTTTAGTAGTAACGGTATTAAAATTTCTACAATACAATACAATTCATGAGCAATTGATCCAATTGGTTGAATCGGTCACATGCATGGATCTGTATACCCCGATACAGACACTGATGAATAAAACATCAGTGCTGTATCAGTGATACAGACCTAATGAATAAAACATTAATGCTGTATCACTGATACAACACTAATGTTTTATTCATCAGTTACTGACACAGGTCATGCAAAGGTCTCATTTACTCGTATCATTGACCTTTGCATAGCACCGACAGCAAATTAAGAATATCATTACGGCTTCCTATTTACTCGGGCACTTCCGAAGGAAGCCCGAGTTATAAAATGCGTTTTTCGGTAGTCGTCGTCGTCGTAGTCCGGTCAAAGAATGACGAAAGTATGCGACGTATTTAATCGTATCGAGTTTCAAGATTACTCAGCAGATAAGAAAAAAACAAACGACACACAGGACTCAAGTAGATTTGAATCTTAGTTTTGAAAGCAGCTGTAGATCTTCAAGCTATTAAAGGTCAGGATTCTAGTTCATCGTTCAATGACTAGAAGTAGTAGAAGGACTAGAAGCTCGCTTAAAATATATTTAACAAAAACAAACGTGAGGGCGTTATCAGAACCATCTGACCTATGCAACCTCAAGACGTATCATGTACATACTCACCCGCCACATGGTCTCCCTCGTCACTCAACTGTCACTGATTGTCATGACGTCAGAGAAATGATATTGTATTGAAGAAGATGTCCTTGTTTTATTCGACGTTCGAACCGTAACTCGAACCCGAACTCGAACTCGATTCCAAACTCGACGTTTCGGGATCTGAAGCTAGAGAGGGGGCCTTTACACGAACTCATCAAAATCAAATCAATTGAACTCAAAGTCAAAAGGTAATCAAATGAACTCAAAGTCAAAGGCAAATCAAATGAACTCGACACATACATGTATATACATAGTCTCCCTCGTCACGCAACTGTCAGTCATTGTCAGGTCTCTCCTCACGCAACTGACATTGTCCTTGTCATAAGCCCGAGTGTACGCTCATTGAGCGTCTTGTTACAAATACAAAAGCTCTTTCCAATGTGGGATGACTTGAGGTGTATCCTGCGCATGACAGTGACGTCAAAAGTACCTTTACAAGAAAGTTCTGTAATTTTCTTGTGTTATTTGCTCAGATTTCGTGTATTGCTGTTTTAAATCAAGGTAAATTGAGATGGAGGTTTAGAAGCCATTTACAGCATTCGCGTCCGTGTTGTATCGGAGATACTGATAGATCCTCGCCTACGGCTCGGATCTATATCTACCGATACAACACGGCCGCTCATGCAGTAAATATCACGTACAGATCTAACAATAAGGAACCCATTCCCTGGGGAACTATCAGCGCGAAATACTATAAGTGCACATGGAGCCCTCCTAGATTTTCAAAATGCCAGATTCAGGAGTGAGATTATGTCTTTGGCCTATTAGCTGTGGTGGATTCCAGGACCTACTAAGGCAGTTTTGGTCACTTTCGACTGTAGGTTGGGGTGGTAAAAAAAGTAGTCAAAGAGGGAGGGAACAGTCCCCTAAATGACTGCCCCTTACCACTTCAGCTATCTGCACTTCCGATTGATTTCGAGGGTGAATTTAGTAGTCTATCGTGTAGCGGTTATTGTTATGGAAATTTATTGACTAACGTAGTCCTCTGGAAATACGCTGGACCTCGACGTGAATCCGGGACCGACTCTCCATGGACACCAAACCTTTTTTTTTTTTTTTTTTTTCTATCGTTGCAAAATGTCGAGATGAACATTTCTAAATTTTGAATTTATTTAAAAAAGAACAAAATATTATAAAAAATAATTATTAACCGCTTAGCCGTTCATGACTATAGCAATATCGATAAGTAGATTGGAGCCACACAAACGTTTTATACATGCTGAGCACAATGATTTTGATTTTGGGCCATTTTGATCATTTTGCATGGGATATTATAGTCCATCAAAAATCGTAATTTTGCGCCATTTTTGCGCTTTTTGCATGGGCTATATAGTCCATCACAAATCGTCATTTGGGATCATTTTTGATCATTTTGTATGGGCTATAGTCCATCAAATATCGTGATTTTCGGCCATTTTGATCATTTTGCATGGGCTATAGTCCATCAAATATCGTCATTTTGGGCCATTTGTAAGCATTTTGCATGTGCTATAGTCCATCAAAAATCGTCATTTGGGACCATTTTTCATCATTTTGCTTGGGCTATCGTAATTTTGGGCCATTTTTGAGCTTTTTGCATGGGCTATAGTCGATCAAAAATCGTCATTTTTCTCCATTTTGGAGCATTTTGATGTATTGTCCATCAAATATCATCATTTTTCTCCATTTTGGAGCTTTTTGCATGGGCTATATTAATAGTACATCAAAAAATTATAAATCATACATCGTCAATTATTGATAAGGATTTTTTCTCAGTTTTAGTTTGTTCGTATAAGGCGTAGTTCAAACGCCGTACTTTCCAAGAGCCATTCTTAATTACTTCAAAAGAAGCCGCCTCATTATCTATTGTTTGAAATGAGAACGGCTCATGATTAGCACGACGTCTGAACTAGGCCTAATGGTCCAATATATTATGCAGGTTTTTAGAGATCTATGATCGAGTTTTTCCTCTTTTCTGGACCTCTTCCATGGCTTGAGATGTTGCATGATTAGGTATGTACGACGATATATTATCGCTTGGGAACCCTGTGTTGCACGCGCCCGCACCGTGCATATCTTTGATAATCCATACGTCATCGATGACTGTGTAATTCTGAAAAAACAAAATTCAAACTTCAAGGATGAGGCGATTGAAGTTCGAAAAAGTACTTGCTGAACCCTGAACGTCTATCACTGCGCATGCTCGACGGAGCTTAACAAAAAGTTGTGCATGCGCATAGAGAAATAAAGGATATTGAGATCTTCAACAGTAAAGACAGTTTCAGTTCTGCAATCTTGAAATGTGTACATTTGGTTATCTGCGTTTTTGGAGGAGGGAGGGTGGGGAGGAGTTTTTCATCTCTCTCTTCCCATTTCCACCACCCCCCCCCCCCCCCCAAAAAAAACCCAACAACAACGTGCAGACATCACCAGCTGAGCAGATTTTTTTTCTTACCTTGTGATTATAGACGGGCAAGAGTCTTTCATCACTATATATTATATATTGATCGCGCGCGCGCTCTACCACAGGAAACCCATAAAAAAGACGCAAATATCATTATTTTTATTTCCTTATTTAGTAGCCTCAAAAGGAATGGTTGGGCTGCCTGTGGCCACTTAGCAAATTCTATGCAAAACACTAAAAATCGGCCATACACCCATCCTCGGGAACCCAGGGGTATATTCTGTCGCTCGTTACTCGCTCCCAGAGAAATACCCCTGGGAACGAAGTCTGTTGGAACTTGTTCCGGAAGTCAAAATTACTCTCTCTTTCCTAAGAAGGTCGACCAATCAGTATCAAGTATATTCTGGTTTGAATAGGACAGCCGCCATTTTGAATTTTGACTTCCGGAACAAGTTCCAACAGACTTCGTTCCCAGGGGTATTTCTCTGGGAACGAGTAACGAGCGACAGAATATACCCCTGGGTTCCCGAGGATGCCATACACCCAGACTTAAATGCTGAGTCCCTGTAAAAAGAACAACAACAACAACAAAAAATTATTAACCGCTTAGCCGTTATATCTTTGGCCTGTAGGCACAAACAAGGCACCTCAAAATAGTCCCTCTGAGCCTTAGCTTTCTCGATAGATTGGTATAGCCACGACCAGGCCACAGACACCAAATATGGTGACTGCTAAAGTCACACCGAGTCCAGAAAGCTGAGACCGGATACAAAAACAAAACTGAACTCCAAGAAAAAGTCAAAACATGTAGTCAGTCTCAGCTCCATACAACACATTTATACAACGAACGCCCGCAACATTGTAATGCATGGTCGCTGACCTGACTGGCTGGAACGCTGGCCCGCGTGATGACAGTCGGGTACAGCTCGGACGTGTATAAGCGCTGGCCCGCGTGATGACATTCGGGTACAGCTCGGACGTGTATAAGCGCTGGCCCGCGTAATGACAGACGTCGGGTACAGCTCGGACGTGTATAGGCGCTGGCCCGCGTGATGATAGCCTGATTATCAGACGGCACGGGTCAACCGCTGACCACTAGTCTCCCGTACAGCTCGGTCGTGTATAAGCGCTGGCCCGCGTGATGACAGACGTCGGGTACAGCTCGGACGTGTATAAGCGCTGGCCCGCGTGATGACAGACGTCGGGTACAGCTCGGACGTGTATAAGCGCTGGCCCGCGTGATGACAGACGTCGGGTACAGCTCGGTCGTGTATAAGCGCTGGCCCGCGTGATGACAGACGTCGGGTACAGCTCGGACGTGTATAGGCGCTGGCCCGCGTGATGACATTCGGGTACAGCTCGGACGTGTATAAGCGCTGGCCCGCGTGATGACAGACGTCGGGTACAGCTCGGTCGTGTATAGGCGCTGGCCCGCGTGATGACATTCGGGTACAGCTCGGACGTGTATAAGCGCTGGCCCGCGTGATGACAGATGTCGGGTACAGCTCGAACGTGTATAGGCGCTGGCCCGCGTGATGACATTCGGGTACAGCTCGGCGTGTATAGGTGCTGGCCCGCGTGATGACAGACGTCGGGTACAGCTCGGACGTGTATAGGCGCTGGCCCGCGTGATGACGTTCGGGTACAGCTCGGACGTGTATAAGCGCTGGCCCGCGTGATGACAGACGACGTCGGGTACAGCTCGGACGTGTATAGGCGCTGGCCCGCGTGATGACATTCGGGTACAGCTCGGACGTGTATAAGCGCTGGCCCGCGTGATGACAGATGTCGGGTACAGCTCGGACGTGTATAGGCGCTGGCCCGCGTGATGACATTCGGGTACAGCTCGGACGTGTATAAGCGCTGGCCCACGTGATGACAGATGTCGGGTACAGCTCGGACGTGTATAGGCGCTGGCCCGCGTGATGACAGACGGGTACAGCTCGGCCGTGTATAGGCGCTGGCCCGCGTGATGACAGTCGGGTACAGCTCGGCCGTGTATAGGCGCTGGCCCGCGTGATGACAGACGTCGGGTACAGCTCGAACGTGTATAGGCGCTGGCCCGCGTGATGACAGATGTCGGGTACAGCTCGGACGTGTATAGGCGCTGGCCCGCGTGATGACAGACGTCGGGTACAGCTCGGTCGTGTATAGGTAGACATTATTGGCATCATCATTCTAATCATCATATTTGCATAACAATATAACCTATTGTATTATTCGCCGTTCTCAAAGAGTGCCGCTACAAGAGCTTGATATACCGATCCCCCTCCCCGAAAGTAGCGACCTCCCCCCCCGAAAATAACAATTACCTAAGGTTGCTAAATCCGAAAGCTAGTAACGACCTCGCTACTTTCGGAACTTTACGGTAGTGGCGGGGTATTCTGATCAGCGTGCCGTATTCGATCGTATTAGTGTGGACGCAAGGACAAAACGCATCGAAACTAAATATACATTGGGACCAGGAGTAATGGGCTCCTGTTGGGACTGAATAGTGAATTAGAGTGCTCGCTATCCGTCCGTCCGTCCGTCCGTCCGTCCGTCCGTCCGTCCGTCCGTCCGTCCGTCCGTCCGTCCGTCCGTCCGTCCGTCCGTCCGTCCGTCCGTCCGTCCGTCCGTCCGTCCGTCCGTCCGAATCAGCATAGTGTAATGCGCATTTGATCATATTCAAATGTTAAAATGCGCAATTACGCAATAAATATTATTATTAATGATTTTGATAAAACTGTTGGACGATACAAAATGATACAGTGTGCATTCACAGAGAATGTTAATCTTAAGGCTTCCATGTATATACATGTATTAGTATATATACAGCGATTTGCAAAAATTCTGTAAAAGCAATATATATCACTATATCAATATATCGGGTGCATTGTGGGTAATTTCCATCATAAAATAAATTGATGAATAAGCCCTCTAAAGTTCAAATTTTTCAATTGTTTTTTCACATACATACTACAAAGGTTACTTGGGTTTAGATTCAGGTTTAATAATAGCTAAAATCAAAGAATTAGGATTATGCAAATTACTATATATCGATATATTAGGATTTTACAGAATTTTTGCAAATCGCTGTATACCTAGTCTCCCTCGCAGCCGTGTTTAGTGTCGTCACGCAACGCTCTCTCCCCTTGAGGGGAGAGAGCGTTGCGTGACGACACTAAACACAGGGGAGAGAGCGTTGCGTGACGACACTAAACACGGCTGCGAGGGACACTACTGTATACCTAATTGAATAATGATTGTTGGTTCAAAATTCTAGAACCAAGATACTGAGCTGAAATGGCTGAAATGGGAAATCAGTACATGAGACATGCACAATCTTCCAATCACTACTTGTGTGTCAATTTAGCAAACAGTTGTTCTTGGAGGGCCACAGGGTCATCAGTTTATACAAACTGTCACATGCTACCCCTCGATAGTCTATTCATACATTCAGTTAAACGTGGCTCATGAACTGATTACCCAGACATCCTTGCGGTCATAGCTTCCATGATTCATGATTTTCAACCTGACAATGATTATCCAATTAGGTGTATACAGCTTTATTTACAACAGTGATATCTTAGTAGTCTCCGGGGGGTTAGTCTCCCTCACAGCCATTTTTTGTGTTGTCACGCAATGTTCGAGGTGACGGCACTAAAAACGGAAACGGCTGCGAGGGAGACTACCAGGGAGTGGACCCCGATGTAAAAGTGACAGGGATGCTCAGCATACCATTTAGGGGTTAAAATCATAGCTTGGTACTACCTAGGGGTTTTACAGTGTGGACACTCGAACCGTGAACACAAATTTTTTTTGAACTTTTTTTTCCGAACTTTCTATTGCCTCATAGCCTCTCAAATGGAGCATTGAGTTTAAATACACTTAGTGATCAAAATAAATCATTTTTCTGATCAATTTGCTCAATCAATAATTTATATATTTGTGTTAGAAAAAAACTAAGTGTTCACGGTTCGAGAGTCCATACTGTAACCCTAAACCAATCATTTGAGTTAATCTGTTACCTTTTAGGGTATTTGCCTGTAAATATAAGTATGACCTACTTGTCAGTACATTCATTTTCATTTAGAATTGGTACCTTGTAGGGCTAATAGAAAAGACATATGGTTACCGAGCCTTCTCAGTGGCTGCACCTCAGCTATGGAACGTGTTACCATTAGATACAAGAAAGACTGACTGCTTAGAGACATTTAAATCGAGACTGAAAACTTATCTATTCAAACTAGTTTAGTTACTGAACCATTATATATTTATTATTTATTTACATATATATATCCATTAATTTTTAAATACAGTCATTTGCAAAAATTCTGGCCGTCACGAAATATCAATATATCAATATATCGGGTGCATTATGGGTAATTAAATAATCGAAAATTCCCCTTAAAGCGGGTTAACGCCAGTTGGTAGAAATATTTAGTATGATGTTTATTTTAGTCTTACGTTTGTTATTTGTAAATTTTGCTTCATTTAATAAGTTAGGAAACTCAAAATAGTATTATTTAATTACCCATAATGCACCTGATATAATGATATATTGATATATCGTGGCGGCCAGAATTTTTGAAAATGACTGTACCATTATCTATATTATATCTATATTTTTTCATATTTTACTTTTTATTGTAATCAGCGCTTAGAACCGATTTGTATAAGCGCTTTATAAGTTATTATTATTATTATTATTATTATTATTATTATTAATACTATTCATTGTTGCCACGCCCACCAGGTAAAGATCCTGGTACCTTTTAGGGGTTATTTTCAACATTTCAAATGATCATCGCTGTACACTTTTCCATGGGAGTTGTCCCCTGGAATTATAACCTTACCTTTCCCAATAATCATTCAACAATATTGTTATCTGACAGTCCTTCAGCTTTAATACAATATTTGTCATCTGATGTAGCAGCTCGTATGACTACGTACATACAATATTATTGTCCACAAAGGAATACTATATGCAATGCTCAATATCCATCCATTCATGTATGATTCTTACCACAGCTGAGTGATTGTATCTAGATAAAATGTATTTGATAAAATAAAACAATAATTATTAAATGCTTTGCCAACAGCTTAGTCTGGAGAGTCATTGTCGAGGTCAACTCGCTGGATTTTCCTGGATCGAACACTGTCGTCTTGGTCGGGGAGGTCAGCTGTCGCTGTATCTCTTTTTTTACTTGAATTCTAAAAGTACAAGGAAACTACGTACTTCAATATCTCATCAACGGTGCTACAAATGCACCCACACGCTACCGTGAGGGCATGCAATACATGTATTTTGCTTAGTATGCATGCGATTAGTTACGCACCTTTGCCTCCCACTGGTGATGCAAATATCTAAGAAGAATATTGGTTTTATCTGTAACTATTGCTGAAAGGTAATAAAAGGCAAAAATCAATATTTTATGCCTGTGCTCGTTCACTTGAAGTGTTCCCCAGGGGGTGGGTAGTGTACCCTCCCAGGGGAGTGGGTAGTGTACCCTCCCAGGGGAGTGGGTAGTGTACCCTCCCAGGGGGTGGGTAGTGTACCCTCCCAGGGGAGTGGGTAGTGTACCCTCCTTGGGGGTGGGTAGTGTACCCTCCTAGGGGGTGGGTAGTGTACCCTCCTGGGGATTGGGTAGTGCACCCTCCCAGGGGAGTGGGTAGTTTACCCTCCTAGGGGGTGGGTAGTGTACCCTCCTGGGGATTGGGTAGTGTACCCTCCTGGGGGTGGGTAGTGTATCCTCCGGGGATTGGGTAGTTTACCCTCATGGGGGGTGGGTAGTGTACCCTCCCAGGGGAGTGGGTAGTTTACCCTCCTAGGGGGTGGGTAGTGTACCCTCCCAGGGGGTGGGTAGTGTAATCTCCGGGGGGTGGGTAGTGTACCCTCCTGGGGGTGGGTAGTGTACCATCCTAGGGGGTGGGTAGTGTACCCTCCTAGGGGGTGGGTAGTGTACCCTCCTGGGGGGTGGGTAGTGTACCCTCATGGGGGGGTGGGTAGTGTAATCTCCTAGGGGGTGGGTAGTGTACCCTCCTGGGGGGTGGGTAGTGTACCATCCTAGGGGGTGGGTAGTGTACCCTCCTGGGGGGTGGGTAGTGTACCATCCTAGGGGGTGGGTAGTGTACCCTCCTGGGGGGTGGGTAGTGTACCCTCCCAGGGGAGTGATTAGTGTACCCTCCCAGGGGAGTGGTAGTGTACCCTCCCAGGGGAGTGGGTAGTGTATCCTCCCAGGGGAGTGGGTAGTGTACCCTCCTGGGGGGGTGGGTAGTGTACCCTCCCAGGGGAGTGGTAGTGTACCCTCCCGGGAAGTGGGTAGTGTATCCTCCCAGGGGAGTGGGTAGTGTACCCTCCTGGGGGGGTGGGTAGTGTATCCTCCCAGGGGAGTGGGTAGTGTACCCTCCTGGGGGGGTGGGGGAAGGGGCTGGGATGATCATAGGAAAATCTGATTTAAATAATATATATTTCTTAAAAACGCACCTAACGGGAGTCTCCCAAAACCCTTAAAGGAGACAATTCTGGGCATGGCTCAAGCTTTATTTGACCCCTAAAAGCTACTATTCTAAACAAGAAATATTACAGATTTCATGCTTGATCGGTCTAGACAACCAACACAATATAGGTCAGTTTTATTTCTTTGCGTGCAACCCTAAATGATACCTTGATGGCTAAAAATATTGGTGTTCCGTCATGAACACCCTAAGTGATACCAAATAATTTACACCCCTAAAAGAGACAATGATCATCCCTCATCTCGATGCACCTGCATCATGTGAACCTAAAAGAACCACAAACGATGTACCAAACCCTGGCTACAACTACCTTCAGTGCTAATTATTACCTATACTTACTTCATTCTATTCTATCCCATTCAAATACATTCCTTTCTATTCTCACAATGCAGGTTTGACTGTATCAATTTTATTAGAATGCAATGACATATTTCACCCTGAATTTGAACCTTGTAGTGTTTTGAACTTTTTCCAGTAATGACAAGAAAGTGTTTGTAAACCGTATTGTACCATAATACAAAGACAGCTTCTTTTTTAATCCTAAGGTTTTGAATAATATTTAACTTTAAGAACACTAAAACGGAAGATACTGATTTCAAAAGAATAAATTGCAATGCATGAGAAGTATAAATGTCACTGCAAGACACGATAGAACGTGTTTACCTCGTCAAAACAACAGGAATTTGCTTAGATCTCCTTTAAAGAGGCTCTGTCTGTACGATGTCTGTACATGGTAATCTCAAAGCGTGCATTAATGTGCCATTAATTATGTTATTAAGCTTATTGTTCGTATTAAAACAACTCAGTTGCGAACAGAAATGAATATTAAACAGTGGTATTATTTACAACACAGTGAACACGACGCCTTACTTTGCTCTGGCGCTATGACATCTTTTGTAGGTAAATACACTGCAGGCCGTCGATTCTAGGTACAAGAATACAAGGTTAAAATGCGTTTACATAATCAATTTCATGAATTATTCGTGTTGTTCGACTACAACTTACCGATGGCTTACACGTCGAATCTCGGTGATATCGTGAAAAATTGGATTGATTAAATGAAGGTAGCTCCTTCAGCAGGTCTCTCTGTGCATGAAGGAGGATTTGGTGAGGTTTAAAAGCACAAAAAGGGTTCAAAAAGAAGGAAAAACACTTACCACACCATTACTAGCGCTCGCCATTATTGCTCACAAATTATCCCGAGGATCTCTCGGATATTGATTACGAGGAGAGCTGAGTACTAGAATTTTTTTTTTGAAAAATTAAAAAAGGCCGAAGGAAAAAAGAAAGAAAGAGAGAAAGAGAGAGAGTAATTTTTGGGTTAATTCTATATTCACAAAGTATGTCTGGAGAGTATGTATATTATTATATTTATTATATAATTATCGATGAAATACAGTAAACACCCGCTTCTAAGAACCTAGAAATTAAGAACCTGTAGGCAGAAATTTTGGATTTTAATACCCCAAAATATAAGAACCTGTTTAGCCAACCAAAGCCACAAGGTTCTTATATGAAGAGTCACTGGAGCCATACACATTTTAGAGAACATCTCTTTGTCTGAACACATCTTTTTTTCTTTTTTCTTCTTTTTGAAAAGATGATATTTCTGGAGAAAAAATATTCTGAGATTGAATTGTATCGGACTACACCCATGCTTCCGTCCTTGATGTTCTGGTCATACAGTGTACTGTATAACAATTGCATTTCCCTTAAAAGAAATTTTACAATCATTGAGAACCTTCCGGCCTAAATTGTCAGTAACTACCCCAAAATATAGGTTTTTGCCAGATCAAAAAAAATTAGGTTCTTACATGTGGGTGTTTCATATTTTCTCTCCTTCGAAAAATTGATATCTGCACACGTGAAGATAACATGTTATCTTCACATGTGAAGATATCATATCGTAAATAGAGGATATTACAATCAGTGAGAGGTTCCGGCAATTCTGGTTTTCACGAAAAATAGGTTATTGATATCAAAAATTTTGCTATATTTCTAATTTCATGTTTTGTTTTGCAATTAAACTGATTCGAAATATCCTGAAATTTTTCATTTTATGCCTATTTTCACATCGATATATGCAGGTTAATATAAATTGAAATTACCCAATTGAAACTTTTTGACGTAAAGACGTAAAAAATGATCATTTTCTAGAGAGAGAGAGAGAGAGAGAGAGAGAGAGAGAGAGAGAGAGAGAGAGAGAGAGAGAGAGAGAGAGAGAGAGAGAGAGAGAGAGAGAGAGAGAGACCTAAATACAATACCGTGGAACTCCGGTGTTCAGACACCCGCTTAATACGGACCGACACCCAGTTATTGTGGACAGTTGTTTTTGTCACAACACAAAATGCTCATCAACGGTTAATATGAACACTTATTTTTGTCCCGATTAATACATTTCCATACTTAGGTAGCAGTCATTATTTAGGTAGGAGTGCATGGGTGATTTTGAGGAGAGGTTATGAAATTTTTGAGGTTTCTGAAGGAGGGATTGCTTATTTTCCTGGGCAATTGAAAGAGGTGTCACGAAAAAAAATAATGCAGTAAGAGAAAGACGTTTAACATGTTGTTACGTATACACTGGGAGTAGATCAGTCATTAGTAGCCTCCTCCGATCCGCAGGCAACTCTAAAATACTAAAACTCTATCAGATGGGTTTCCTGTGGCGCTGCATCGACAGGGATCCCAGAAAAACAAAAACAAAGGGATCCCAGAAGAGGGGTTGCATATGCGGCGGAGGCTAAGTCATTAGGTAATATACTTCTTGTATCTACTGCATTTTTCAAAGATAAATCGATTTTATTGCAATTATTCATCGCAAAAAAGCATTTCCTTGATCAGAAATTTTTTCCGTTTTAATACATGGTCATGCATCTACACCCTGATGATATCATCCGATGATCAGTTGCCAGTCGACCAGATCGAAGTTGAACATGTGCAACAAACTCATCCTCTGGCAAATCAGTCGCTCAACAACAAGAAAAAAGCCATTAGAGAAAACCGTAAGCGTAAAATAACGAAGTATGAAAATACTTGGTATTATTTCAAGTCCATAAGCTACAGAAAGACTTGCTGCTGTTATTGAGTGCAAAGACAAGCTACCCGAAAGTAGGGTTAACAAAATACTGTAAGTGAACTCAATGGATCGGATTGGAGTTAGGAAAGTAAAAAATCGTAACAGCGATGTTTTGCAGTATCTCTTAGAGAGGGATCTTCTTCCTTCAACACGTGTAGCATAGGAATTGTCTTGAATGTCTTGAATATCTTCTTGGAATAGCCTTCAACTGACACGTACAGTGTTGCGCGCCAGAACTCGCTGAACTCGTGGCCAGTCACAGCAATTTTAAACTTATCAATTTTGAGGGATAACGTTATGGTATTTCAATATTTCAATTAGTTTGCTAAAGATAAATAAAATGATCATTTTTTACGTCTTTATGTCAAAAAGTTTGGGTAATTTCAATTTATCGACCTGCACAGATAATTTGAAAATAGGTATGATATTTCAATATTCAAGTTAGTTTCTTAAAATGAAAATAGAGTCGTTTTATCTGGTTATCGAGAAAATAAGGGCCCATATATCGATGTATCGAATTAGGCATAAAACTTGAAAAAAGGATGACAATTTCGAATTTTTAGCTGCAAAACAAAACATGAAATTAGAAATATAGCCAAATTTTTGATATCAATAACCTATTTTTGTGTGAAAACCAGGATTGCCGGAACCTCTCACTGATTTATGGGCTCGCGGAGATACGAATTTTATCTTCGAGTGTTGATGATATCTCTCACGAGTGAGCGCAGCGAACGAGTGAGAGATATTCAACACGAGAAGATAAAATTCGTATCTCCAAGCGACCATGTAATATTCTGTTTATTATATAATTATCGATGAAACATTTTTTTTGTTTTGAAATAATTTTTATTTTACGATATGATATCTTCACGTGTGAAGATATCAATTTTTCGAAGGAGAAGAAATATAGATATTTCATCGATAATTATATAATAAATTAAAAAACGATAATCGTAAACGATGGTGTTGTAAACAAATTAAATTTGAAAATACTGTAACAATATTAGGTCTTCCGGTGACTGGGCTTCCTGTGGTAGTTACCATAGCAACTGTTCAAGCTAAACAAGATGGCGGACATAAGTGCTGGTGAGAGTACTATTACAGAACCGACTGAAAAACCACCAAATGATGGCGGCGATTCCATTGCTGCAGAACTACAGAAGAAAATAAGTGAATCTTTTGATATTTTTGACCACGAATCCAATAAAACAGTCGATGTTAGGTATGAAAAGCAATACAAAATTACACTTCTTTTTGATGTTCAGTTTCCGAGTTGAAGGTTTTCATTTTCTTTGTCTAAATGCAGAGAGATCGGGACAATTGTTAGATCGTTGCTGTGCTGTCCAACAGAAGGAGAACTTCACGATATTTTGGCAGATGTAAGTAGCAGCTTAAAGTTAAACGCAGTTGTATATAATAAACAGTACTCATAACTAACTTATGTACTGAAGTCTGAACTGATTTCACTGAACTAATGAGTAAGCTTTTAAATGGTTCTCTCGTTGTGAAGGTCGAAGAAGATGAGCCGACAGGATATATACGCTTTGAA
Source organism: Actinostola sp. cb2023 (assembly GCA_033675265.1). Classification (NCBI taxonomy): domain Eukaryota; kingdom Metazoa; phylum Cnidaria; class Anthozoa; order Actiniaria; family Actinostolidae; genus Actinostola; species Actinostola sp. cb2023. The sequence continues at coordinate 155,896 of JAUJYZ010000948.1, read as the reverse complement.
AAGTTCGAACCCGCAATGTTGAAAGTTCTATTAGAGAGAAGGTAAATGGAGTATTTTAAATATTATGCAGGAGAAACCTATGATGATCATGGGCTATTCAATTATTGTTTGTTATTGGGATTTTACAATGTATTTTAGCTTGATAAAGCTAGGTTGCTATACACCAAGATCTCCATCTAATCATAATGATAACTGCTGATATCTGTAATCATCATCATAATGATAACTGCTGATATCTGTAATCATCATCATCAATGTTAACTGCTGCTATCTGTAATCATCATCATAAACGATAACTGCTGATATCTGTAATCATCATCATAATGATAACTGCTGATATCTGTAATCATCTTCATAATGATAACTGCTGATATCTGTAATCATCATAATGATAACTGCTGATATCTGTAATCATCTTCATAATGATAACTGCTGATATCTGTAATCATCATCATAATGACAACTGCTGATATCTGTAATCATCATGCATTCATAGGATCGGTTTTGTCCATCCACACTAGGTGAACACCAACATGATATTCATCTTGCCCTTTCATACCATATTACAACTGCTGATGTCTGGGCAGGTTTCTAAATCTGTTTGAGTCATAATGACAACATTGCTGATATCTTTGTAATCATCATAATACTGATAACTGAACTGATATCTGTAATCATCTCTATCATAATGACAACTGCTGATATCTGTAATCATCATCATAATGATAACTGCTGATATCTGTAATCATCATCATAATGACAACTGCTGATATCTGTAATCCATCATAATGACAACTGCTGATATCTGTAATCATCATAATGATAACTGCTGATATCTGTAATCATCATCATAATGACAACTGCTGATATCTGTAATCATCATCATAATGATAACTGCTGATATCTGTAATCATCATCATAATGATAACTGCTGATATCTGTAATCATCATCATAATGACAACTGCTGATATCTGTAATCATCATCATAATGATAACTGCTGATATCTGTAATCATCATCATAATGACAACTGCTGATATCTGTAATCATCATCATAATGACAAACTGCTGATATCTGTAATCATCATCATAATGATAACTGCTGATATCTGTAATCATCATCATAATGATAACTGCTGATATCTGTAATCCATCATAATGACAACTGCTGATATCTGTAATCATCATCATAATGATAACTGCTGATATCTGTAATCATCATCATAATGACAACTGCTGATATCTGTAATCATCATCATAATGATAACTGCTGATATCTGTAATCATCATCATAATGATAACTGCTGATATCTGTAATCATCATCAAAAGGGGACCGAGATGTCGTGGAGGTAAGACACGGTCTGCGAAGCTCGTCGCTACTCGTAGATATAATGGTAAAAAACAAGGCCAAAAGAAAAGAAAGACAGAGCAGCAACTCTACTAACAGTTCTTCTAAATCACCTATTGAGAAGAAAACGAGAAAGAACACGAACACGGAGGACGAAGACGAAGACGAAGGCGAAGTCTTTCAGGCGCTCGACATGGCGGCCGAAATGAGTTCAAACATGAAGGTGATCCTCGAGAAACTTGGGAAGTTAGATAAAATGGAGAATACCCTAGCCAGAATCTCAGAGAATATCGAATCAATCGAAAGTCGGTTTAGCAATCTTGACAAGAGAGTGGATGCAATAGAAGAAAGACAGCAAAGAATAGAAGCAGCCACCACGGATCTGGAAGAACAAGAAAGAGACCGGTGCACAGAGACTAATCAGTGTGGCGAAGACATATTTGATTTTAGGAAAAAAATTGATTACTTGGAAGCCTACTCCAGGAGAGAAAACTTAATCTTTACCGGTATTCCCTTAGTCGACCACGAAAATACAGAAGAAGTGGTACGTCAAGTTCTCAAGGAAAAGTTGCAAATGTCCAATGTCGATAGCATCGAATTCCAGAGAATTCACCGCCTAGGAAAAAGCAGAAACAGTACGAAGCCAATAATAGCCAGGTTTCTACGCTACCAGGATACAGTAGAAGTACTGAAACATGCCTATCGACTAAAGGGTTCAAACATGTCAGTGTTCAAAGATTTTCCCAAAGCGATTCAGGCGACAAGAAAGAAGCTGCTCCCGAAGTTTAAGCAAGCTAAACAGGAGGGCAAGTCTGCATACTTTAGTAAAAGTAAACCAGACGAACTATATATTGACGGACAAGTCGTTTCTCTTTTTTTTTGATTTCTTGATTTAAAGTTAAAGACTTAAACTGCATGTCTAAAAACAACGTGATTAAGATTTACAACGGCCACTTTATTTTCATTAAGGTAGCTAGAGCTTTAGAAGATTTAACTGAAAACCGTTTACAGACCTGTAATTAATTAGGACTTTAATTTACTACCTGAGCTTAGAATTTTACTAAGTTATCTTCGCTTTTTCACTTTTTTTCCTTTTTCCTAACTTAAATATATCACTTATGCGCATAATAATTAAGATACAAGTTACTTTTGACTCTTGGGAATTACTAATAAGCTTTCAGATAGATTTGTTGTTTAAAAAAAGCTATAACAAAAGAGAAAAACAATGCAGTATTAGAGCGATAGGTTCAATAAATAAGCTCTACAATGAAATTAGATAACTGCTCTCTTCTCTCATTAAATGTCCGAGGCCTTCGTTCTTCTAGTAAAAGACAAGCGATTCTTTCGTGGTTGGACCACAAAAAATCTGACATAGTCTTCATGCAAGAAACTTATAGTACAGAGGAGATTGAAAATGTCTGGAAAGCACAATGGAATGGCAAGGTATATTTTTCTCACGGAACGAATCACAGTAGAGGTACGTTAATTCTTATTAACAAAGAATTAGATTTTGAATGCTCAAATGTATTAACCGATCCCAATGGTCGGTATATTATTCTTGATGCAATAGTGCAGGGTTTCCCTATTTTGTTGGTAAACATATATGCCCCAGATGTGAAAAAACAACAAGAAGACTTTTACCAAACTTTAGCTAGTAAATTAAATGATTATGATTCAAATAGGGCAGTAATAATAGGAGGTGATTTTAACATGTGCTTTGACATTGATTTTGACTGTCACGGTGGCAATCCTAAATTGAAGGAGGTGTCCGTCAAGTTGGTAAAGGATATGATGGCGAACCTTGATCTAATCGACATTTGGAGAATACGAAATCCAAATAGCTCTCGATATACATGGCGACAAAAAAACCTGTTATACAAAGAAGGCTAGATTTTTGGTTGATCAGTGATTGCCTCCAGGAAGATATTCATTCCGTGGACATTATACCGTCCATTAGGTCAGACCATTCAGCAATTACATTAAGAATTAAGAGTATTGAAGAATACAACTTCGGACCGTCATTCTGGAAATTTAACGCGTCTCTAGCCGATGATGCAGAATATCATGAATTGATTTCCGGTCTTTTTCCAAAATGGCTTGAAGAATTCCAAGAGATCACGGACAAAAGATTATTATGGGACTTAATAAAGTACAAGATTAGGCAAGTTACAATTAGTTATAGTAAAGAAAAAGCAAAGGAACGACGGAAAAAAATCACGGAATTAGAAAAGAAATTAAAAGTACGCACTAAAAATTTCGAGGAGTTGCCTTCGCAAAAGAATCATGAAGACCTTGATCATGAGTTATCGAAAGCTGAATATGAATCCTACTTTGATTATATTGCACAGGGGACAATTATCCGCTCCCGCACAAAATGGTATGAAAAGGGCGAAAAGAGTAACAAGTTTTTTCTAAACTTAGAAAACCGCAATCGAAGCAAATCGTGCGTAAGGAAGATTCACTTGGGGGATACTAATAGTAAAACTACAAGTAATCCCGATCTGATTATGAAGGAGTTAAATAATTACTACTCAAGACTATATAGTGATCCTGGATATGATAATAACGATCTGGCTGAATTCTGCAACAGCTCAAATATTCCAAAATTAACAAATGAATTAAAAATCTTATGTGAAGGTAGACTCTCAAATTCCGAATGTTTTAAATCCTTGCAAACTTTTAAGACTAACAAAACTCCCGGCAACGACGGACTAAGTGCTGAATTTTACAAATGCTTTTGGCAGTTGGTGGGTAATTTAGTTGTGGAAAGTTTGAACGAATCCTACGAAAAAGGAGAACTCTCTAACTCTCAGAAACAGGCAGTTATCAAACTTATTGAGAAAAAAGACAGAGACAAAACTTATTTAACAAATTGGAGACCTATCTCGCTACTCAACGTTGATGTGAAAATAGCTACCAAAGCTCTTGCATTAAGACTGGAACCAGTACTTCCTCATATAATTCATAGGGATCAAAACGCGTACGTTAAAGGAAGAGTAATAGCGGATAATGTGCGATTAATTAATGACGTAATGTATTATACTAAGGAACATAATTTGTCTGGTTTATTAATAGTTATTGACTTCGAAAAAGCCTTCGACACGCTATCTTGGAATTTTTTAAGAGCATCTTTACGAGCTTTTAATTTTGGTGAAAGTTTTATAAAGTGGGTTGACACTATGTATCACAACATAGGAAGCTGTGTTATAAATAATGGATTTGCCACAAACTTTTTTGAGGTAGAAAGAGGGGTAAGACAGGGGGATCCTTTATCTCCCTATCTATTTATCATAGCACTTGAATTATTAGCCATTTATTTGAGAAATAACAAGAATATCAAAGGTTTTAAGTTTCAGGAGGAGGAAATCAAGCTTTCTCTTTTTGCAGATGACCTAACTGTTTTTCTTCGTGACAAAGACTCTTATATTCTTTTAATGGAAATATTAGAACGCTTTGGGAAATCTTCAGGCTTAAAAGTGAATCGAAGCAAATTAGAAGCATTGAATCTCGGTGATGGTTCATCGAAAATAACCAATTTAGGAATCGATAAGTTAGATAAACCAATTAAAATTCTCGGCATCTATTTTTCTTATGATAAGAATGACGTCATGAAGTTAAATTTAAGTTCGATTGTAAAATCTGTACGAAAAACTCTTAATTTTTTGGAATTGGAGAAATTTAACGATATTAGGTAGAGTTCAGATTGTTAAAACCTTTGCTCTATCAAAATTCATCTATCGTGCTTCACAGCTACCCAATTCGAAAGAAATAATAAAAGAAGCTAATACAGTTATTTATAATTTTATTTGGAAAGGAAAAGATAAAGTAAAAAGACGTGTATTGATTCAAGATTACGAGCAAGGAGGTTTAAAAATGTTAGATTTGGAATCCCTTATCAACGCACAAAAACTCTCTTTTTTAAAACGATACTGTGTTTGCGAGGATAAACAGCCTTGGATGTTAATTTTAGATAGCCTACTCCAGTCGGTTGGTAAATCATTTCTACTTAAATGCAACTTCAAGACAAAAGACCCTCAGATTGTTAACATTATCACCCTTTTATAAAGAATGCTTAACGCTGTGGTCTACCGCTCTACCCTTCTCTAATCATATCATTGTAGAACCTAAGAATACTTTAGATCAAATTATTTGGAATAATGATAACATAAGAATCAATAATAAGTCATGCTACTTTCTGGAATACATAAAAATTGGAATATTTAACTGCAGAGACATGGTAAAACCGAACGGAAAATTCTGGTCTTGGAACGACTTGAAGGAAAGAGGCCTTAAATCGAATAACTTTCTAGATTGGTTCGCCTTAATCAATGCTTTGCCACCTGACTGGTCAAAATCAATATTAGCAATAAACAGTTACGATCTCGAAGAGCCCGTGACAAAATGAAACCTTAAAGTTAAGTTTAATTCAAAGGAAATTGATATTGATAAAACAAACTCTAAATTTTTTTACAAAATCTTGACATCTAGTCTTCACCAAAAACCTACAGCACAAGATAGATACAACGTTCTATTTTCAAATCTTACCCTTAATTGGAAGGAAATTTACGCCTTGCCTTTCAAAGTTGCTTTAGACACTAGCACCAGAGAATTTCAATATAAAATCCTTCACAGAATTGTTAGTACCAATGTTAGGTTAAAAAAGTTTGGCTATTGTGACTCTTCTATCTGTTCCTTTTGCCTGGAAGAAGAAGAAACTTTAGAACATCTTTTTTGCCATTGTATTTATGTACGAAACTTTTGGTCAAGAGTGAGCGAATGGTTGGAAAGATGTGACATAGTCTTTAATATAAAAGAAGCACAACATATCCTATTTGGGTTATACGAAATTGATGAACAGTTCTTACTATTAAATCATCTGATAATTCTAGGTAAAAAAACTATTTTTCACTGTCGTTTAAATAACATATACCCTTTTCTAGAACTCTTTGTAAGAGAACGATTCAAATGGAAGCGCGCATCGCGAAAAATAATAACAAACTCGATATACATTTAAAAAAATGGGAGAAATTTATTTAAATCAATTTATATTATTCTTTAAAAATTGTTATAATACTGTATAACTTATTCATATACATATATAGCTATAGCATTACCAAGAAATTGTAAAAAATAGTGATATTTTCAAATAATAAAGAAATATTAAAAAAAATAAAAATAAAAATATAAATAAAAAATAAAAAAATAACTGCTGATATCTGTAATCATCATCATAATGATAACTGCTATCTGTAATCATCATCATAATGATAACTGCTGATATCTGTAATCATCATCATAATGATATTAAACTGCTGATATCTGTAATCATCATCATAATGATAACTGCTGATATCTGTAATCATCATCATAATGATAACTGGTGGTGGTAATAAGCAATTATTGGATGAGGTTGAGCATGAAATCGTAAATTATCAAGACCAAGGTCTGTGTTACTGCTGAGGCAGATAACACAGACCCGAGGTCTTGATAATTTACGATATCATGCGAAAACCGAATTCAATAATTGTTTTATTAAACATTTTGTATAAGTGAGAACACAATTATAATCAGGTCAATAATTAATGCTGCCATGGCCTGCAATGACACTGCACTCTTTATATGACCTTGAATCCCGCCTTGAATGAACTTGACAGGATAAATCTATTATCTGTAGCAGATAATAGATTTATCCTGTCAAGTTCACATGCTATCGAGAATTAACTGCATGCTCTCAGCCAATCAGATGCGAGATTGTGAGTAAAATGTTTAATAATGATAATTAATGGCATGTTCTTGTATTTATAGATATAAAGCTGCCCCTGAAGATCAGCTTTCTAAGGCTTTTGATGTTCTTGATCAAGATAAAAATGGCTATTTAACTACAGAAGAGCTAACAAAATATATGACTGAAGAAGGTACATGCTTGAAATAGGCAAAAGGTCTATAAAATTCTCACCATATTTACAACAAAAATCCCCCTTTTCACCATTCGATGCCTCAAAACTTTGACACATTTATTTCCGTTAGCCTGATTTTCAGATGGGCCATGGTCCTCCGCTCTCTCTTCCCCCCCCCCCCCCCCCCCCCCCCCCCCCCCCCCCCCCCCCCCCCCCCCCCCCCCCCCCCCCCCCCCCCCCCCCCCCCCCCCCCCCCCCCCCCCCCGCCTGTCCTGTCGGGGAGAGGGAGAAAGCGAGCCATGGAGGACCACCTGAAAATCAGGCTATATTTCCATTTGCCGAATAAAAAATGCTTGAAATGACTCTACTATTTGCTAATAAATTGAAGCGATCCATCCATAAATAACGTGCATTTGGTGACTTGTAGTTAAAATCCAAATTCTCCTTTGGAATCCAAAGGGCCTCAATTGTATGGATACATGTACTTTTGGTTGCTAGCAGGTTTTAATGAACAACCTTTATTTACTCCTGTATTAAGCAACCCTGTATTAACCTGAACATCCAGTTTCTTATCAAAGTCGCATAAATATTTGTGCACATCGTTAATTGGTGGTGCCAAAGCAATTCCCTGGGGGTGGGTGCTATCACATACATGTATATACATTGTGCTGTAGAGGATTGTGACTCATACAAGTTGTTGCTTTATATCAGGAGAACCGTTCACACAGGAAGAGATGGAAGAAATGCTATCTGCTGCTGTTGATCCAGAAAAGGGTGTGATTTTCTACAAGGACTTTGTTGCAATGATGGTCGTTGAGGACACATAAATGCAATGAATTGTAAGAAATTTGTACCTGAACAACTGTAGATGGCTAATCATCATTTGTAAAAACTCTCTCTAGTATTACTGGCTAGAAACCTTTAAATAGACATTAAAGACATTTTACATAACTGTATGCCCTGGTTTGTACTGCAGACTCTGAATGAATTACTATCGGACCGCGAGAAACGAAAGGTGACACTGGTACCATATTGAAGTAGTCCCCTTCTCAGCCGTTTCCTTTGTCGAAAACGTTTGTGAGTAGCATTGCGTGACAAAGAAAACAGAGACTGGTGACAGAGTAGACTTCGTTGTGTCAATCATACATTGTAAACATCCAATATGCAGACTACAGCTTCTTTGATATATTGCTGCTTAGTATCATTGTAAACAAGGGTTCACACTAAACAAAATCAAAATACATGTATGTCATTATTTGGTTACACAGTGCGGTCTGACAGCATAAAACAGCCAGGATTCAGTGACATGTGAATACCATGTACAACAGCTCTTCACAAGTCCCGACATTGAAGAGACAGTGTACGTGTACCTGTGCAGATTACTTTGCAATGTCATGTCGTTGTGTCATTGTTGCTGAATCTGGGTCACAATTTATACATGATTGTGAAACATGACCGACTCTGAACTACAAAAGAAAATAACTCAAGCTTTTGATATTTTTGACCACAAATCCAATAAAACAGTCTGTTGATGTTGTGTATGAAAAGCAATATAAAATAACACTTCCAACAATCTCAATCCTTGTGAACTTTCATACAGACACCAAAATGATGCCATTGAATTATGAAAAACAGCATAAATTGAATATATATTGAATATATAGTTTCACTTTTATTGATATAGTTTCACCTAGAGTGCAAATTAGAAAAGCGTGAAATACTACTATCTTTAAATAGTGCTAAATAGTGCTATTTCTATTGTTTTCTATTGTTTCATTAGTCTACCGGTAATTAGTTATTTAGTTTTCAAGCTTTTCTAAATTGCGCTCTATCTTGTGATATATAATACAAAGTTTTGGACATCGTTTATAATATTATTGCTAAACTTAAATACCAAACGTTTATATATAATATATTATTAGTCTGAACTGTACAATGAAATACCATGCAGATAAAATATGAATTTTGATGCAGTATTTAGACAGTATTTCACCTTCTCTGTCTAAGACCTGGGAATCAAAGTTTACATATAGTATCAATTACTACTAATTAAATGTGAGTCCAAGTGGGCCTGTTACTGCGTATTAGTGTGCATGTACAATAGAGTGGTTTTCATAAACCCGTGAAATACACTTTAGCGTATTTAGCACTACTTCACTCTAATTCTTTTGTTTTCTATTGTGTTTATCTGACTATTACACCTCTAATTAGTACACTTTGTTTCACGGGTTAATGACAATCACTCTAATACACGTCAGTAGCAGGCTCCACTTAGACTCAAATTCAGTTAGTTATATCTACTGAAGGACAACTTCTTGCCGTAATTATTACATATTTTTTCTGATTGTAAAGTGCATCAAGATTTTTGGGACGTGCTATATAAATGCTGACATTATTATTACATACTTGTAAGGCACTGACCTCAATACTGCCTCTACACCTGTACGTGATCAATTCTGGTGTGTAACATATGAACTGTAGGTGTATGTCCATCTAAAGTGCAAAGTTAATGCTTTGCAAGTATTTCTGTAACTTTGTGTGACAAGAACAATGATTAACACAAGTACAATAGATTACCCTGTTATCTCAACCTTGGTTGTCTCAAACTCTGAGCTACTGTACATATTATGACCTTAGAATACAAAATAATAATATTGAACCTGGATGCAATAATTCTAGCATCTCTTTTGAAATATAACTATATTATTAATAATACAGCAATATGCAGAAATTCTGATCATTTTGACTAAAATACATATATATCAAAAACCTAGTTTAGATTATGGGATGGATACGCTGATATTTTTTTCTAGTTGTCTGCCAGCGAGGCTTTATGAAAAAAATATCAGCGTAGCCATCCCATAATTTTAAGTAGGTCTTTGATATATGTGTATTTTAGTCAAAATGATCAGAATTTCTGCATATTGCTGTATACTTATATATATGTACATTATACATGTCTAGCATCCCTTGAAAAGGAGAAGACTTACTACTGAGGGTGCTGTAATGAAGCATTACACATTGCAATTGAAGGGAACCCCTGCAAGAATGGAGTAAGTGATTTGTAATCAAAATCTAAATTCTCCTCAAGAATCTTTGAATTTCAAAGGAGAATTTGGGTTTTGATCACAAGTCACTTACTCCATTCTTGCAGGGAGCTCTTCAATTCAAGAGCTTTCTTGGAAACCCAGGAGGGGGAGGAGAGAAAATAGGAGAAGAAAATAAATATTGTTCATTCTTCCACTTTTCTCCCATCCCCTCCCTATCACCCCACTCAACTTATACTAGCTCATTTCAAACTGGTTAGAGCTGTATGTGCTCCGGAGGCACAGTTATGGACTGCATAGTGGCTACCAAAGGTACCTTCTATTGTATTTACATAGTGATTAGCATGACTCATTTGTTTGTTTTGATCACAGCCATTGTGTATAGTAAATTGTGAGCTAAGGGCATCCAATCGTTGTTGTCTTGTTGGCAATTTTTAAAATACGACAGATGATCGGGTATACATCCAATCTCTTTCGGAAGTCCTGGTTCGGCAGTGTGATATTCAGTCCCATATCCCGAATCATTTTTACAAGCTGTTTGACTGTAATGGATTTAGTCTTCAGTTGGTTGATTTGCTGTGATGATAAAAAAAGGATAAACCTGGACGGTTGTGATTGGTCCTTCTGTGAGGTTCCTGTTGGTGAAACGCATGGCCTTAGTTACATGTGGTTGTCGGGTCAGTGGTGTTACAACTAAAAAGTCTACTAATTAAACTACGACGAAGTGTTCATTTTCAAACAAAATGACGACCATTTGCAAAGCTTCCATAATTTGTAATGGTCATCGAAATGTTAATATGCACATAAGAAATATTAAATTATTAGTATTATATTTAATAATAATAATAATTTATTTCTAGTGCATTCCACTGAATCTCAATGCCCCTACAAATATTTGAAAACATATATATGCTAGTATGTAAGCAATTGTTTTAAAAAGCACTTTAGAGTATTGCATGATTATAGTGCCACTATAGAAATATATGCTGTGAACAAGGAGGAGGAGGAGGAAAGAGAGGAGGGAAATTACGGGATGGGGACTTATTATTAAAATCATTATTGTTTTTACAAACCTGGGAAATTCTTTGGAAATTCAGGTAGGTTTTGGACATTTTTCACATGAAATTACAAAAGTTCACAAAGAAGTTCCATGGCAGTTACCTTTGCATCCACCATGATGCTTTATGCCGATGTATGTGTTCATGGAACACATGTGTCTCTGTAGAGCACAAACGTTGCTGTATGTTACTCCATTCGTACCACACACTTCTGAAAACAAGTGAGGAAAATGCCGAGGTCTGCTGGGACCTCTGCAAGTCCTGTTACAGTCGACACAAACTGGCTTCGAACGGTGCATGATGCACATCTTGCCAGAAGTGCATTTGATTCTTGAACAATTATTAGCTCCAACTATAACATAAAGAATCGGGTAAAGCTTAGAATAGATAACAACTTCTTGCAAGTGCCATTCATAATAATAATATTACCGGTATTATTATTATAACTTTATTTGTTGATAAAGAATTATAAAATAACTATGATATAACGTGCGCTCTGATTTGCCAAGGGATGTGTATGCTGCATACTCTATTTCTTCAATAGAAAATGTCCCTGCGTGCTATGTGCAGTTTTAGAGCACGAAGACTGATCAGAACACGAGAGAAGCATTACTCGAAGCATGACACGAAGGGCAAGTTTTCAATTTTGTTTGTTACAAAAATGTTTGAAGTAATGTTTCAAAGCCGAGAATGAGGACTAGAATAGTCCGAATTCCAGGTTTTGGAACGACTTCTCATACTCATTAATTATTACATGCAATGGCCTAAAGGCAATAAATAAAGAGTTGCAAGATTTTAGCCCGGAAAAGCAAGAATTCCAGTCTGCATATTCTCTAGTGCTCATGCGCAGAGTCGAGTACATCGTATATAAATAATATCCCACATGTGTTGGACTCTTGAGTAGCATGAAGTAGAGCCTGCTTTCAGATTGAATCTCATTCGGACAGAGTGGTACTCTGTCCAAGGTCCCGATGATTGTTATATGAGGGATAAGAACTCAGGAAAGAGTACTTTGAAATCCATCATTTATGCATTTCAAAGTACTATTGAGCGGACTTTCCGGGGTTTCCAGGTCCATCATGAATGAATGAATGAATAAACCTTTATTTAAACAGGGTTGTCCCTTCAGTGTGACCGGATTTGATGCACCGGATTGGCTGGTTACCTCATGAATAATTAATGAGTTTGAGAATATCATGCGCGCGCGTGCTGTGTGCTCTCTCATAAAGTCACTAAGTAGAGTTAACAGCAAATAAAACAAATATCATACCTATACATTTCCCACTGTACGCTATTCCAATGGTTTTTCCAAGCTGGCAAGTAGCGTTTCTTAAATGACAATTACTAGGATACGTGACCCCGTCAAGACCACACACAATACTGGCACTGTCAATGGGTGTGGTACAAGCACTGTTGCAGTAGACACAGTGCAGCCTATTGGTCTGATCTTGGATACATTGTTTGTTACCACGACATTGGACTTCATCACACGAAGCTAAAACAAATCACATTACGATTGTCAGATAGGGAGGGGACCAGGGAACTAGTCTACTCAGTGAAACATGAAACAGTGCTAACTAATTTAGTGCTATTTAGTACTATTTAGTTAACTATTTCACGAATATAATATTTGCACTCTATTGATATATGAGGTACCTGTCCATATTAGAGTCTTTTTCGTATGAGTGGGAAACCTACGGTACCGTGACACTCAAATGGCTTCCTTTCTGAACCAATCAAAAAGCGTGCAGATGCATCTCATCCAATCAAACTCTTTCAATACGGCACGGTACCGTAACTTTCCCACCGTCATACGAAAACCGACTCTATTGTGCACCTGCTATCATAAAGCAGCTCCTCTTTTATCCCCTTCCACAATTCACTTCCCTCTTCTTCTTTCCCCTTCTCATCTCCCAGGCCCCATTCACTGTCACTTATCCGTTTTCATTTACCATCCATACGACCGTCAACCCATCCGCACCTGAGTTCGCGCAACTTGTCGCGCAACATATTTTCGTGTTGCAGGTTACAAAACTTTGTTGCGCAAAGTAGAAGCTCTTTCAACAAAGTTTTGCAACCTGCAACAAATGACCGAAAATTTAATTTGTTGCGCGACCGATGGTAATACGAGAAACATTGCTCTGCAACTTGCAACGCAACAATCTGAACAATGTTGCGCGACAAGTTGAACGATTTTGTTGCTCGTATTACCGCACCTTAAAGGACTGGTGCTCACACGCGCAATGGACTGGATTCTACCTCGTGACGTCAGCGTTTTCGAAAAGCTCGTCGCGCGATAAGCCGGCGTTTTCAAGTCGCTCCACTCTGGAGAGCCTTTACGAAAACGCCGTTTACGTGTGGACGGGTGGCCGACACGGAGAGAAAAGTGTGTGTCTTTAAACGTAAATATCGAATGGTCAAGGCGAGACTTTGCGAGCCTCCGAGACAAGGCATATTTTTGCGAGCCCGAGACGCTTTTTCACCGATTTCCTTTGTTTTCAAAATTTGAGGCTCTGAGACAGATTTGTGCGAAAAAACGAGACTTCGAGACCCACAAAATGTTTACTACAACGACGATGACGTACGTCAGTACTACAAATAGGAATAGACCTCGCGCGGTCTTCTTCACCTTGCGATGTCATTACCTTTGCAAACACCGTTATATTCGGCCCATAAGTTCTTGTTTAGGAGACACGCTGACTTGTCAAGACTGCACTCTGATCGATAGGTAACGTTGAAGTTGCTGCACACTGGATTCAACTTCATCGTGCAGTTGAGTTGCTCACAGACGCATGACGTAATGTTGTTACTCTCTTGGCAGACTTTACCCCGATCGCATACTTTGGTTTCACAGGTTTCTAAATCACAAAGAAACAAAAGCATATCATGTCACTTCAGGGAGAAGATGAATGATGATTTCCAGAAATAGAACCAACTGTAAGTTAAGCAAAAAGAAACGAAAAGAGGATGTTTTTAGTGTCTCGTGATTTATTGTGACGACGACGACGACGATGATGATGATGATGCAGCCAAACAGTTTATGTATGTTCAATTTTTAGAACTACAGAGATTCGGCAACGTGGTTTGCGAAGCTTCTTGCATTTGAATTTGGCAATTAAAATCTACCGGAAAAAAAACGTCCCGACCACGATGATGATGATGATGATGATGACTTTATTTCAAGAGGGTAACACATAAAAGTGAAATACACTTATAAACTGTGGCCCTCACTAAACTTAATAAATAACAATATAATATAAATATCTTAAAAACCTACACTACAATTACACGGAAAAGTCTCCAAAGAAAGAAAGAACAGAAAAAGGATTACCTCATGGATAACACTGAATTGCTAGAACTTGGCGTGAAGAGTTTTCTCAAAATATAACATACCGTTGACTGGTTATACGGGACGCACACAGGGAGCCCAACATAATACGTCTTGCGCGCGCGCTCTTCCACAGGAAACCCATAAAAAGACGCGTGCATACAAATATCTGGACTCAGATGCAATGGTTGGGCTGCCTGTGTCCCTACCGCTTTTTCTCTACCTATACATCTATTTAAAAAAAAGGTTGGCTGAGAGAAAGGTGATCATTCTAAGACCAGATGGAGCTATATATTTGTGTATGTATATGCAAATAACCTGACAATTTAATTCATAAAGCTTGCAGTTGTGGGACAGACGAAATTATTCTAATCTAGTTTCTTCAAGAGACCATGAGGGACAGAGAGGGAGTCTCGCGCTATTCTTGGGATATCTTAATTTGCAGAAACTAGATTAGAATAATTTCGTCTGTCCTACAGTCAACTTTGGTCTTAGAATGACCATTCTCCTATCACCTTTCTCTCTGACACCTTTTTGTGGAATTACAGGTGTACAGTATGCGACATACGCCCAAGCGCGCCAAAAAAGCGCCAATGTAGGGACTGATCGTTTACAACGACTGCATCAGTCTCACCTTTCTTGAGGTTCCTTAGCCAATCCTTACATGATAGACAATTAGGTACTCCAGTACGTTTCAGCGACAGAGATCGAAATAGGCTTAGGAAGCTAACGCTCAGCTCCGTGTAGTAGTTGCCTCGACTACAGCATTGCGCCACTGTGAGATTTCTGTACAGTAGCCCTTCACACTTATCTGTAGAGATTATACGTGAAAAGCATTCTCCAGCTGTAAAATATACAAAATCATAATAAATAAGAAACGGAACATAAAAGAAGAGTGGAAGAGAGGAAAGAAGGAACGAATAGAGGAAATTAAAGAAGAAAGAAGGAAGAGAGGAAAGAAGGAAAAGAGGAAAGAAGGAAAAGAGGAAAGAAGGAAGAGTGGAAGGAAGGAAGAGTGGAAGGAAGGAAGAGAGGAAAGAAGGAAGAGAGATAGGAAGGAAGAAAGGGAGGAAAGAAGGAAGGAAGGAAGAGAGGAAAGAAGGAAGAGAGAAAGAGAGGAAGGAAGGAAGAGAGGAAAGAAGGAAGAGAGATAGGAAGGAAGGAAGGAAGAGAGGAAGGAAGGAAGAGAGGAAAGAAGGAAGAGAGGAAAGAAGGAAGAGACGAAAGAAGGAAAAGAGGAAAGAAGGAAGAGAGAAAGGAAGGAAGAGAGATAGGAAGGAAGAGAGAAAGGAAGGAAGAGAGGAAGGAAGGAAGAGAGGAAGGAAGGAAGAGAGGAAAGAAGGAAGAGAGGAAAGAAGGAAAAGAGGAAAGAAGGAAGAGAGAAAGGAAGGAAGAGAGGAAGGAAGGAAGAGAGAAAGGAAAGAAGAAAAGACGGAAGAGAGGAAAGACGGAATTGAAGAGATGTTCGAAGGAAGGAAGGAAGAAAGGAAGAGAACAAAAATCAACCAATCAAGCAGCCTGGGAGGAACGTGTACAAAAGCATGACAAGTCTTCAGCTCTTTCCAAGATTCCAATAACTGGTCTGATTCCCTAGCACAGGCAGCCCAACCATATTGCTGCTGAGGCTAAAAGACGTTTGTATACGCGCACGCTCTACCATGGGAAACCACTAATAAAAGACGCGCGCATACAAATATATTTTTTATTAATTGTAAGTATCCTCAGAAACAATGGTTGGGCTGCCTGTGCCCCTAGCGTTGCAACATGATCCCACAGTCCAGAACGCAGTACATCACCCCGAAGGGGGGAAACAAACTCAGTGGAAGGGAATAACATTGTGATTCATGTGTTTGGAATTCACGACAGACACGGGCATGCGCAAGAAACAGTTCTGTTTAGATTTCAAGGTTCGTAAACAGTGGACATTTTTCTGGCAATCATTCGTTATTGTTCTTCATCTAGAGCAATTTGCAACCCAACAAGTTCTGTCAACACTGACTTAAAAAAAGTGCTTGCAATAGTTTGACTGCTGATTATTTGGAATCAGATCAGAAATCGTTTGGATGGTATGCGCGCGGGCTAGTGTGCATGTATCTTAAATTTTCCATTTTCCCCCCTCACTTACTATGGCAGAGGTTCAAACAACTCATTATATTGACGAGTAAATGTTCTAGAAATTGCAACCACAAAACCCCATTATCTATTTAAAATAGTTTTAGTTTATACACTATTTATAGAGCTGCTACCCTGCTGCGCATACAACGGTAAACTCTTGAAAGCAACGCGTGACTGTGGTAATTGATTCAAGGCGCAGGGCATATCCCGGTAGGGGTGGGGTAGGGGTAGAGATCTAGAAAAATATCCTAAAAAATATACCAATATTATAATCGACTTGATGCATTGACCGAGTGTATTTTGTTACTTTATCTTCAATAATAAACAAGCGCGCAGTCAAAACATCTGCAGTGCCCCAGTTGCACGAAAAGTGAATAGCACTATCCACCGGTATAAAGTCCTACCTTGCTCACAGGTAGGCCTGAGCAAAAAAATCCGGATTTTTTTTGGGATTTTTAGAAGTTTTTTCGAGATTTTTAGGGGGAAAAACGGGATTATCCGGATAGATTTTTAGACCATTTTTCGGGATTTTTGTGCTCAGGCCTACTCACAGGTAGATAAGTCCTATCCAACGGATAAAATTTATTGGATAACTGCATCTGTTTTATCCGTTGGATAGCGTGCAACCGGGGCCTGTAGCGTTGAGTGTAGTACACCGAGTTGTTTTTATACCCTGTATACCCCTGGGGGGAGGGGGTAACATATGAAACGTGCACTTGGCCTTGGATCAGAAAAATGTTTCCTTATGCCAGCTAATAACTCTAGTTATTTGTTGATGCAGAATTTTAAACGCAAACACGAAAAAGAAACTTGTTTCTTTGCTGAAAATACCGACAAAGTTCGATATTGTAGCTACGTGAACAGACTGCGCGAAATTTGGCAGCAGTTTTAGCGGCAGAATCAAAGATGTGCATATCTATTTAAAAGTGCGACATGGATAGCCTTTGGTCGATCTTACCTTGGGTCTGGGGAAGTGAGAGTCCAAACCAGATAACTAGAAAGGTACACGATGGCTTAGCAAACATTGTTGAACCGTAGAGAACCACAAGTCTGGTGTATGCTCCTGCCGTCAGGGTTGTTCACTGTTCGACCACCTCGACGCAAATACCTTGTGCCAGTTGGTTCTGCTATTTACGTCTATCTAAAGCCTCTATCGCGACTGTTACGGTAGAAACCTCGAACGAGACGTTGATGACAGATACGCCGGAAATCGAATAGATGAATACATTTTTAGTGACGGCCGTGATGTCATCAAGATCAGAGTGCCAACAACCTCCAAATAGTGATCGTAGCCCGGGGATCGGAGATCATTTATTGTGGGCCGTATATCGTTAGAGGATAGCTACATAGACTAATTCTTTGCATGGTAGTGGAGTAGATAGCTAGCTCTGAATGTTATCTATGTATGCGCGCTGTTGCTTTGTACAGTCTTGTGTTGACAGGCATTGACAGCGATGACAAACGACTTTTGAATAAAAATATCCAGGACAGTAGTCCAAGTCCGGGGGGACAGTACTCCATGTCCGGGGGGGGCAATACTCCATGTCCGGGGAGGAATCCATATAAAAGTGATGGGGATGCTTATGGTAGAGTACTTTATCGGGTATATTTGCCCGTAAATAAAATCATGGTCTACTTGAATATCAGGCAACTAATAATATTCTACTCAACTAGAATGGCACCTTTATTTTTAGGGGTAAAAAATATTTGTTGCCACGCCCATAAGGTCGATTAGGGGTTATTTTCAAACATTTCCGACGAGCTGGCCCACTCTTTATGTGGAAATCTCCCCCACCAAATCCCCCCCCCCCCCCCCCCCCCCTGGCTCCACGAACGATCATTACGGAAAAAGCTTGTAAGGTCTCTCTCTCAAGGATGCTGTGGTTGCCCCCCCCCCCCCCCCCCCCCCCCCTGGCTCCACGAACGATCATTACGGAAAAAGCTTGTAAGGTCTCTCTCTCAAGGATGCTGTGGTTGCCGCCAGGTCGTGCCGGTTCGCGCTACGACCGCAACCGTCACGGATGATTACGAGTCTGGTCGCTGTACATTACACATCATTGCCAGTCTAGTCTTCTCCTGCAATATTCCTCTGATCACTTCTACGTTTACGTAAATAGGGTATCAAAACTCATTTGTAGACTTTGTAGTAAACTTTATGTGAATCTTCGAACAAATATTCGAAGAAAATTAAAAGACTTCTGTATTACCCAGACAAACTGAAAATTCCCGATGACAGACATGACTGTCAGCTTACATTGTAAATTCTACACTTTACCAAAGTTCAAACCCAAAGTTACATTTATTGTGCAAACCCCGCTTTGGTATGTCTCATACCGGGACTCATAGCTACGTGACTCTTCGCCGGAAATCGGCCTACAAGAAACACAGTTTTCAAACCATGAAAACAGAGGTATAGCGTGGGCTGCTCTGGGGTGCGCCTACATTAAAATGATAAAATACTCGGTAAATATCAATTGAATCACAAAGAAATGGCCAAAATATCTTCATTTAATTATGCATGTTATCACCCTTCAAAGATGATATCAATCAAGAAAATAATTCTTACATAAAATCCAATGTTATTTACCCTTCTGAAAACACCAAACCAACATGATTTTGGCGAAATGTGTGAAGAAGTGCTACCATACTGCTTTGCGGTCGTAGCGCAAACACCACCTGGGTTGCCGCCAAAGCTGGAACTTGCGAAAGTAATCAACGTTGGATGAGAACTTCCGCATCAAATCATCTCTCAATTAGATTAGCTGTAAGCGGGCAGGATGCTGATGTACGACGCCGTATGAGGACACGAAAAGAACATTTTACTCGATACGTTTAATTCACTAGAATAAGCTCAGTCAGTCACTGATAGACCTTGCATCAATGGAAATACTTGCGGCAATTGTTGCGCATTTTTGTATATCAGTTCATCACGACAACACCCTTGTACACACCCGGCCTTAAAGCGTGTGGTACGGTTTACAGGCCAGTTTCACTACGGGGAGCCCCAGGATTTTTTGTAAAATTTATAAATGACAAATAAAGAAGCTATTTTCTTCTTTACCCATTTGTTGTCTGCTAACTCAACCTTCCCGTAAGGTTTTTTTTTTCGAAAGTAAAAACAAGGTCAAGTTATTTTAATTTATTTTTCATTCCTAAATGTTACACACAATTTGCTTGGCTCCCTGTGATTTCATAAGCTGCAGAAAGCAGAAAATTGCTGACGGAAGCTGGGTTTTCAGGTTTTTTCGATCGTCGGTCAGACTGACGTCAACAAAGCTCTAGAACCCCTGCTCCGAACAAGTCTTTTAAACACGGCAGGAAATCGAGCCCGCGCGTGAGGTCGGCAGGCAACATCACCTGAGAGGCCGGTGATAAGTCGCACGAATTTCGTGCCTTTCATCTGTGTAACTGTGCAAGCTCGTGTTGACTACTCTATATGAAAACGATGTTGTGTAATGATTGTGTTTGGCTCACCTCACGTTAGCGAAATGAATGCAAGGAATGTTTACAAAGTTCTCGCATTAAATAAGTGCTTCACTGGCACCAGGCATGCGATTCGACGGTGGAGACTCTCATTACCGGCTACACGACAAAAAACATGAACGTGACACATCTACACTGGTATCCGGCTTCCAGTAAGTGGAATTAAACTGCTACTTACCGACTGAGGTGAGCTCCGTGCTTGACAAACATAAAAGAAACGCCGCGATCCTCGCCAAGTCGCCAACGCAAATGGTGAGCTTCATTTTGTGTCTGGAATGCAAGCAACTCCTTTGAAGTCAAACGTATCTTATTTTTAACGTGTTTATGTCGATAGAATGCTTTGCGCAACAAACGTGCATGTCACCCCACACCGAGATTATCGGTAAACAGTGGCGCGCAGCAACGACTAGACACAAGCAAACTGTGTTGATACCATCTCTGTTATTTTATAGTGGCGTCAGGGTCAGATAAAAGGATGAGACGATTTGCTAGAACGAACACAGAAGAAAAGTAGAGAGAAGAGGAGAAAAACGGAGACAAGGAAAGTAGAGAGGACAGAAGAAAAGTAGAGAGAAGAGAATAAAAACGGAGACAAGGAAAGTAGAGAGGACAGAAGAAAAGAGGACAGAAGAAAAGAAGAAAGAAGGAAAGAGGAGAGAAGAGAATAGAAGAAAAGAAAAGAAGAAAAGTGGAGAGAAGAAAAGAGAAGAAAAGTAGAGACAAGAGAAGAGAAGAAAAGAGATGAAAAGAGAAGAAAAGAGGAGAGAAGAAAAGAGGAGAGAAGAAAAGAGGAGAGAAGAAAAGAGGAGAGAAGAAAAGAGGAGAGAAGAAAAGAGGAGAGAAGAAAAGAGGAGAGAAGAAAAGAGGAGAGAAGAAAAGAGGAGAGAAGAAAAGAGGAGAGAAGAAAAGAGGAGAGAAGAAAAGAGGAGAGAAGAAAAGAGGAGAGAAGAAAAGAGGAGAGAAGAAAAGAGGAGAGAAGAAAAGAGGAGAGAAGAAAAGAGGAGAGAAGAAAAGAGGAGAGAAGAAAAGAGGAGAGAAGAAAAGAGGAGAGAAGAAAAGAGGAGAGAAGAAAAGAGGAGAGAAGAAAAGAGGAGAGAAGAAAAGAGGAGAGAAGAAAAGAGGAGAGAAGAAAAGAGGAGAGAAGAAAAGAGGAGAGAAGAAAAGAGGAGAGAAGAAAAGAGGAGAGAAGAAAAGAGGAGAGAAGAAAAGAGGAGAGAAGAAAAGAGGAGAGAAGAAAAGAGGAGAGAAGAAAAGAGGAGAGAAGAAAAGAGGAGAGAAGAAAAGTGAAGAGAAAATCGAAAAGTGAAGAAAAGAAAAGTGGAGAGAAGATCGAAAAGAGGAAAGGAAGATGCGCAGACGATGGCACTGACAACTTGACGTGATCGCATACTGATTCCGTCTTTTTGCAAATATTCACGTCACACTGACATTTATAAACCGCTAGACGTGAGCCGGAAATGTAAGCATTTTAAAATTACTTGTTTTGAAAATGTACTAACCAATATAGTAACACATGTTAGAAAGGAACATAGGTAGCCAATTAGACTTCACCTACTATCTTAATCTCAAGCAGGTCACGCAGGAAGGACAAAGCAATGAAGAGGAATTTTCACAGAGGTATTTTGCGCCGAATCAACTCCTGAAACTTCTCTCTCAAAAATTCAACTATCAATTATTATTACAGCAAATGTCTACACACAAACAACCTTGAGGATATAATTTACTAATAGAAATACCCTAAAAAAATACCAAACCGTGAACAATATCCCACCCTAAAAATACCTCCTGGTCTAAAAATCACCCTAAGAATACCATCGGATCGCTCCCCGGGATACCGCTATTCAAGACGGAACGCGCTTGTTCCAAGTTTCATAGCCTAAAATACCTGGCCCCGGTTGCACGAAAGGTGAATAGCGCTATCCACCGGATAAGTCTTATCCAACGGATAAAATTTATTGGATAACTGCATCAATTTTATCCGTTGGATAAGACTTATCCGGGGGGCCAGCTCTTTTCAAAATTGGATTTCGCTTGAAACAACCACTAAATTAAAAAAAACACCGGATCGCCGATTTCAAACCATTACTGAATACTGAAAGAGAGAAAAGAAAGAAAGAAAAACAAACAAACAAAGAAGATAAGATATAACTGTCGACAAATTACGGACAAATTTCGGCCGAATTTCGGCCGAATTTCCCCGAAGTAATTCGTTACGATTTTTCGGACATCTTTCGGATTATTTTCGGATTCCACTAAGTTTATTCATTTTGATTCTTTTTTGACAAGTAGACAACAATAGTTTCAAAACCCTTTCAAAGGTCTTGATCTTTCAAAGTATCAATATTGTTCTCTGCTGCTATGAAGCACAGATGTCATCTCAATACTACATTGTAGGATTTTCATTTGACTTAAATGAGATTTCAAAAAAAGTACTTCTTCGCCTTCCATACGGTGATATACGATACGATCCATTGAAGTAAATCCAATTTTGAGAGCCTTTTTCAGTGAGTGTTCTACAATGAGACACGTAGAGCCTGGTTTAGGGATATTTGAAGAACATGACGGGCGTGTCAGTTTTGTTTACAATTCTGTTGTTATCATATAGCGCCTGCGAAAGCAGCCACCTTTCGTCATATTTCATGTGCTCGTCAAAGCCGCACATAAGAGGCGGCTGCTTTCGTAGGCTAGTCAGTTATATCACACGGCTTGCTGTGATCTTGTGAATAATTGTAGAGAATGCATGTATGTAGAATTACAAAATAACGTACAATGGCACGTGGTCAATAAAGGACTAAAAATTCACCACAGTGTTGATAATTTACTGTTCTATTGCCCTGATGTGTTATTAACGCTGTGGTGAATTTTCAGTCCTTTATTGACCACCGACGTAAGTGCCATTGTACGTTATTTTGTAATTCTACATACATTCTCTACAATTATTCACAAGATCACAGCTTGGGCTGCCTGTGGCGACATGAGCAAGAAGAGAATATAAGCGAATCACAAGCAGGAGAAGCGTTACTCTCACTCTGACGGATACAAAGGTTTCCCGCCGATTTCTTGTGGTTGCGCTTATGCTTGCGTCGCTTTAAAGTAGGAAAAAGCAGCGCTTTTACTCCGCTATTGTTGGTTCTCACTGGGAAGACACTACATACGAATCACCCTGCATTCCTGTTGTCTGAGAAGGGGAAATTTCAAGAGAAGCTGATTAGTGATACTATTTAATGACACAAAGATAACGGAGGTGTCGACGCCTTATCTTAAACCAAAAAAAGTGTTCACTTCAGACAACTTCGAGCATGAGACAGCAAAATACAATCTTGATAAGACTAATTCAGGGCATATGTGAATGAACTATCCCAATGATTATCCTTAGCAAGCAGAAGACCTAAAAAGTATGGATAATAGCCACTAGCAGTATGACGATATGAAGGGCAATGGAGGACTGCAAAGAGAGTGCAATGAGAATAGATCTCTCCACCAGGAGAGGCCAGGCAAGCAAGTCATTCCTAGACAGTCGTTAAGGTATTGTCTGGCATACGAATGAGCAATAGAGATAGCATGGAAAAAACATCCGAATTCACTTGAGATTCTAATCATTATTAAGCACGTACTGGTCTATAAACTATGCGCCAGACAACCTTGTATTTGCCCTGAGATGAGCTAGAATACTAGAACTACGGGGTCGCTGTAAAACGCGGCTGGACCCTGCGGATGGACCCGGCGGATGGACCCGGCGGATGGACCCGGCGGATGGACCCTGCGGATGGACCCTGCGGATGGACCCTGCGGATGGACCCTGCGGATGGACCCTGCGGATGGACCCTGCGGATGGACCCTGCGGATGGACCCTGCGGATGGACCCTGCGGATGGACCCTGCGGATGGACCCTGCGGATGGACCCTGCGGATGGACCCGGCGGATGGACCCGGCGGATGGACCCGGCGGATGGACCCGGCGGATGGACCCGGCGGATGGACCCGGCGGATGGACCCGGCGGATGGACCCGGCGGATGGACCCGGCGGATGGACCCGGCGGATGGACCCGGCGGATGGACCCGGCGGATGGACCCGGCGGATGGACCCGGCGGATGGACCCGGCGGATGGACCCGGCGGATGGACCCGGCGGATGGACCCGGCGGATGGACCCGGCGGATGGACCCGGCGGATGGACCCGGCGGATGGACCCGGCGGATGGACCCGGCGGATGGACCCGGCGGATGGACCCGGCGGATGGACCCGGCGGATGGACCCGGCGGATGGACCCGGCGGATGGACCCGGCGGATGGACCCGGCGGATGGACCCGGCGGATGGACCCGGCGGATGGACCCGGCGGATGGACCCGGCGGATGGACCCGGCGGATGGAACCGGCGGATGGACCCGGCGGATGGAACCGGCGGATGGACCCGGCGGATGGACTAAAAAAATGGACTAAAAAAAAAAATTTAAAAATTAATACAGTGCATTTTATATTTTGCATTATATAAATCAGAAATGCATTCTAGTTTTTACAGCAAATTTCACAAGGTTCGTCCGTGATAATTTTAATCAACTATTACTTTAAACCTGCTTCCGGTTCGTATAGCAAATATATATATTATATATATATAATTCAGGTGAAGTTCACTGGTGAAACCAAGATAGTGCTCTACAATGAAGGAGCGAATTTAACCAATGTGTATACTACTCAGTTTTTGGGTACATAGAGTTTAATACAATTTGTTTCGTAGACCGACGAGAAGTCGGTCCACTCTTCAGTTAATCTCTATACACTGTGATCGCGTCAGTATCGTAAACCGTTGAATAGTTGCGCGCTAAATAGTTGCACGCGCTAATGTGATTGCATGTTACATTCTACAAACCGAAGCATGTAACAAATAAATAAATACATAGATAAATAAATAAATTGATTGATTGATTGACAATAATATGATCAGGTTGGCAAACCTTTGGAATATGCCGTTAAGATAAAGTGATTTCATGATGTCTAATTATATTGACAATAATATGATCAGGTTGGCAAACCTTTGGAATATGCCGTTAAGATAAAGTGATTTCATGATGTCTAATTATACTTGAGAATGTACTTTCGTTGATGTCTGCATGTTGATACAAGTTCGTTGCGTTTCAATTTAAGGTTGCTTTATGTGGCTCAGTTATTAGTTAAGTGTTTTTCTGCGTTACATAAATTACATCGCTTCGTTAGGTTTGTATAGGCCTTTGCCTTGGCGAGGATTCTCCACTTGAGTGTGTATTCTTCTTGTTTTCCCTTTAGTTTCCACAGATATTTACTCAGTTCAGTGTCATTTTTCCTTTTCTCGTGTTTGAACGACATCTGGTGCAGTTTCTCCATCTGGTCTTAAACTCGGTCGCTGTCAGTCCTACGTATGTCTCTGTCGTGTCTTTGGTTTTGATCGTGGCTTGGTAAATTATTTCTTTCGTCAAGCATTCTCCTTCTAATGAGCACTCGTCTTTCTTTCTGCAGTTGCACGTGTTTTTAGTCTCGTCGTGTTGAGGCTGTGCGTCTTTCTTCAGGGTGGCTTTGTTATGTCCGTCTATTATCTGTTTTACGCTAGGCATACAACTGTAACTTATTTTTAGTGTGTTTCGATTAAATATCTTCTTTAATTTGTGACCAGCCGGGAAACATCTGTCGATCAAGTTGATGAATTCTTTGCCGATGTTACTTTTAACATTCTTGCTAAATGGCGGGTTGAACCAAATTACATTTCTGTGACGATTACGTTTCGGTGTTGGAGTTGGAGTTTTATACCGTGATCGGGTATCATTTCAACTATGCTCGGCCCTCTTTGGTTGAAGATGCATGGGGCACTAAATTAGAGTAGTACACCCCCACCTAAATATTATTTTATTATTATTCTTTATTATCTCATTTCACAGATGACTCAAATGCATTTATTTGTTTTCGATAGATAAACTCAAAGTTCTCTTGTGATGTATGCAAAATGTAAAATGAAAATTTTAATGAAGTTATATAATGCAAAATATAAAATGCACTGTATTAATTTATATATATATATTTTTTAAATCCGGTCCATCCGCAGGGTCCATCCGCAGGGTCCATCCGCAGGGTCCATCCGCAGGGTCCATCCGCAGGGTCCATCCGCAGGGTCCATCCGCAGGGTCCATCCGCAGGGTCCATCCGCAGGGTCCATCCGCAGGGTCCATCCGCAGGGTCCATCCGCAGGGTCCATCCGCAGGGTCCATCCGCAGGGTCCATCTGCGTTTTACAGCGACCCAGTCCTGGAAATGATCCCGGTCCGCCAAATGATCCCCAAACTGTACGGCTACAGGAGCTCATTACTACATCGTATGCACAAATTGTGCTATTTTTAGATATGCAAATTTCCGAAGAATTTCAAATTGAAAAATAAAATGGCGGCAAACAGAAGACGCGAGGATTTGCCGATCCAAAATATTGATATTCTTAATCCATGGAAGTCCAAGTCTATTTTCCCCTTGCACAAGAACGAGACAACTGTGTACAATGAATGTATCACATGTATCAATAAACTGACATACTGCCAGAGCGCTTAGTGGCGACTTTTAGTTTGGCGACTCACGATGTCGCGAAATTCATCTACACCTATCGCTTCATATGTTTATTCTTGTTTTATCAACTTTCTTTTGTTGTTTTTTTGATTCATGATTTAGTCTATATACGTGTCGTAAGAATGAAGCGTTCTCACAATGATTTCGACTCTGATGAAGCAAACTCCATCACCTTCATCACTCACTGATAGTTTTGGATAGAGACGCCAACATAACCAACCACACAAATGTGCACTTTGCTAAAGACCTTCTTCGCCGAAAGATTGTCGAAAAACAACTGAAACTTTCAACCGACGAACCGTACCATAAAGAGCGGCAAAGAACACTAAAACAAGAGGGTTATCACTGAGTGTATGCGAAGTTCTTTCGCCGGCAAAGGCGTCTTCAGTTCAAATATTAAAGGCAAGAAAGCCGGCACTCCAAGATCAGCCGCTGAATAAAAATGCGATAAAATCTTCATCCAGGCCACAGAAAAAGAAGCTCCCCTGTACCTCACTTCGCTGTTTTAGAAGGAACTTTGTGTCAATGTCGAGAATTTTCGACAAAATCCTACTTCAATTAGGGGGGTGGAGATTTTAAATTGAGCGTTGAAAATGATGTGACCCTCCCCTAGCGATGGGAATGAAATTTCCTGACCCTCCCCTAGGGCTTGGCCTAAAATATCATGACCCACCCCCTGCACAGATAAGGGACCTCTCATTATTTATCGCCTGATCCGCAATATGACGAGCGGTGAGGTCCTAGGGGGGTGCGGGGGCATGCCCCCGAAAGTTTTTGAGGTGGAGGGTATCTGAAATAGCATTTCCTGCCAATTTTGGGCCATTTTGTATATTTTGCATGGACTGAATGAAATCCATTGAAAATTGTAATTTTGGGCCACTTTTGCGCATTTACAAGGTCTATAACCCACCAAAAATGACGGTGTTGAACGATTTTTGAGCATTTTGCAAAGGCTATAGTCCATTGATATACATGGTTTTGCTATTCCTGTTATACTATAATATTAAAACACAATGCTCATGCTCCCACATGAGCGTAAATTTATGTGACCCTCCCCTTTTCACTGCCTGTTTTTTTCAGGGGCTCAAAAAGTTATGACCCTTCCCCATTTACCACCCCCCTCCCCCTTGCTAATTTCTGACAAGTCCCTTAGCTTTAAAGTTCGTGATTCATTTTGCTGCGTTTCAGACAACAAATGCTAATTAGCAAAACACACCGGTGGTTTGGAATATTCATTAGCTTGGTTCTCACTGCTAGTCCTGCATAAGTTTAATTAGGTTCTTCGTAAGAGATTATCCATGATACCAGATCGTTGAATTCCTTCTCAGAAAGAGCAGAAGATGTTCGTTTTTTGGCCGGGTTTTGAACTAGCCTTTGAACTAGCTTTGTTTTTAGAAGTTCTCGCACTTGAAGTTTTGATATAAATAATAATACCTGGAGTTAGTTTATTTATTTTTTATTGTTTTCAATCATTCTTCCTCGCTTGATGAAGTACTGAAGTCAGACGACGAAACTGATCTGAAATTTCACTAGATTCTGATTAGTAGTATACAGAATAGCGGTTCTACGTCGGGTGGATCAGGGTGGATCTGTGGATCCCACCCGGAAGTGACGTAATCGCCATTATGGATGCTTCTACAACTAAAATAGTGACGTCAGAGCCTAAAGCGTGATGTCATAGAACGTAAGAACCAATCAGAGACCGTTTCAGTAACAATAAATACTCCGCTTATTTTTAGAACGACCGTTTCGATTTTTCGCTGACGTTTTTTATTTTCCCAGTATTTCATTTTTCAGTTTGTGACACAAACAAGTGACGTCAACACAAATAAACAATAGGGGGATTAACACCGGCCTGAACTTGCCCAAGGAACAACAACAGAGATGTTTTTCAAATATATTTTTATTCAAAAAAAATATATATAATTTTATAAGTGAACTTTTCCATTCCAATTTATTTCTATTATTTACTCAGCAATTATAAGCGCATTGTTTTTGATAGTCAGTCAATAGAAACACCCGTCGCTTCAAACAATAGAGAATTTTGTAAAAAGGTACTGTTTTTTGCATAAACGTACGACAAAGTCGGTCATGCGAATTATTATAAACCAATACTCTGAGAAATCAGAGAATAACCCTTATAACAAACTGTTAGAAACGTTTAGTATAGATGATAGACTTGCAATACTACCCAGCAAGGGTATAGTCCATCGTTATTTTCTTTCTATATGTTCACATCTAGGTCAGTATCAATTAATCATTCCAGTTAACGATCAGGGGCGGATCCAGGTTTTTGTCAAACAGGGGGTTGTGTTGCGGCCGTTGTGTTGTGTGAGCGGCAAAGCCGCGAAGTACTAGGGGGGTGTGGGGGCATGCCCCCCCAGAAAATTTTGAAATCTACAAGCTCTAAAATGCAATTTTTAGAGATCTGGAGTTGTTTTATTAACACAACAAAACTCAATTTTCAGTAAAATTGTGAGTTTATTGGACATCCAACAAAGATGCTTGGAAGTCTTCTTGGGTGAGCTTACAAGTATGAAGGCTTCACATACGTTTTTGACGCTAAAAACGGCAGGTTCTTTCTGGCTATCAGTCAAACCAGCCTCGAAGTCGAACGGTCGTGTAAACAGTATGAATTAATTGTATTATTCTCAGTACGAGGGAGAGAGCTGAAAGTGCAAGAGAGACGTACGGACAGACATATCTATACAAGCGGTATTAAAAAAATATCCATAGGGGGGGGTTGCAACCCCCAGAACCCTCCCCCTGGATCCGCCCCTGACGATAGTAGTGTTCAGCCATTCAACAATTGATTCACTGCCACGAAAAGTCGATCCATTCCATACCAGATTTAACTGTTCACAGTTCGAAAGTAGAAAATTCAATCCTTCAAACATGTTTCTTTATCAGTTAAACAATAAACGACCACTATTTTTCAGATACAATGACAACTGATCCAGTTTGATGTACGGAGTTGTTGACACAAGCTTCTTTGACTTGACCGCATTCAGCCTTCGAACCGTTTGTTCGATGGATGAGATCCTTTAGCCTTCCTCGATGTTGATGGTTGATAGAAGATATCTACTCTTCGAGATGGTGTTAGATCTTTTCGACTTCTTTTCAATTTAAAGTTTTAGATCGTTTAAGCTGAGCGTCTTGATAAATTATCACTTTAACTTTGGGTTGTAGTTTTGATTCTTGTAGATAATTTCTCCTTTCCATATGATCCAACTGATGAACGTCAGATAAATGATTTGATAATTTAACCAGGTATTTCGCCCCACATCCTAGAATCGGACAATCGCGATAAACTCTGTTAACTGACGATGTTACAGCTTGATATCCAAGTACAAATGACATTCGCACATAAGGGTTTTGGCGTTTTATAAACATTTTGGTGAGGACAAGAAGGCCAAAACCAGGACCGTCAGGTCATAAACGGGACACTCTCAAGGAAGGGACAATTAAGCAAGGCATTTTTGACTCATAGTTTAGATCGGGATTTTGACTGGTCTCATTTGTCAGCTTCACTTTATTCAATTCAATTCAATTCTTCAAGAGTAATTTCAAACTTGCCCATGCATGCCTGCATGACGTCACAATAGGGCTCTTAGGATAGCCAATGAAATACGCGTTTGAGACTTGTTATTGCACCATCAGTTTGAAGATGGCTATAAAAACAGTCGATTTCGCTAATCAGTTATTTACAAGCAAACCTTCTAAGCGGGTGGATCAAACCTAGCAGCAGCGATTAAAATATGGTTTTTGTTTGCAATATCTGCAACAAGTCATTCACCGAAGAAACCAACCTAGTGAGGCATAAGAAAACCGTTCATAATGGTCAAACGTTCAACTGTGAACGATGCGGGAAATCATTTAATCGGAAGGATGCTTTAAAACGTCACCAAAAGAAACACTCTCAAGACAAAACACATCAGTGTGAACACTGTAGTCGCAAGTTTTACAGAAAAGACAAGTTATTGGAACATCAGAACGTCTGTAAATACGAAAAACTCTATGACGAACAAGACAAGAAAAGAAAATTACCTGATAAAAACCAAGGACCTCCGAAAAAGCGAGAAAAGGTAGACGACCAACCAAGCAATGGGGCGGAACTCTGTGACAACGAAGACCCCTGTGATTTGACGTCTGCTATGCAAGACTCGTTGAAAACCTTCAAGTTTAAACCACGGATTGCTGAAAAATACGATCTCAGACTGTGCTTACAAGGAAAAAAGAAAGTACTTCTGAACTGTATACAACGCGAACTGAAATCGAAAAGAGGCATCAAATGGTTTATCAACGTCCAAGTGAAATTCATCAAACCCAAAGCGGATGGGTCCGATGTAGTGTCAGAACCTCATTTTCGAAGTCTCTGTACGACCACAGTCAACGCTGAAGAACTAGAAGAGCAACTCAATGAAGTCAATCAAAAGATTTTAAATGTTTTCGCCACTTATCAAAGAGAAGGTAGCGGATGGTTGTTATCTGAAATACTCCATCTGGATCTGAACATCGCCCAGTACACCCCAATCAAAGGTTCCAGCTACCTCCCCTTACCCAAACAATTGAAGGATAAGAAAGCCATTGTCAATATCAAGAACAACGACCACAAGTGTTTCATGTGGAGTATTTTGGCATCTCTACATCCAGCCAAGCATGGAACTAACCCCGAACGCATTCATCACTATCAGGCCTATATCAATGAACTGAACTTTAATGACATTGAGTTTCCGGTATCAATTAGTAAAATTTCAAAGTTTGAAAAGCAAAACAAGATCGCCGTGAACTTATTTGGATTTGAAGAAGGAGCTTTATTCCCTGTATACATCAGCAAGGAACGATACAGTGTCCATGTCGATTTGCTGTTGTATTCCCTGGGACAACAACGTCATTACTGTCTGATCAGAGATCTCGATCGACTGCTTTCCAGTCAAACAAAACACAAAGCAAAGATGTTTCACTGTCCCCACTGCCTCCATGGGTTTGTGCGCCAAGACCTCCTAGATGATCACCAACCCATATGCAGTCAACACGGCGCACAAAGGGTAGAACTCCCCAATGAGGACAACATGTTTCTACAATTCAAAGATTTTCACAAACAGATGCGAGTCCCCTTTGCTATATATGCCGATTTTGAAAGCTTGACTACCAAGATTGAGTCAGCTTCCCCAGACCCTACCAAGTCATCAACAGAAAAATATCAACACCATCAAGCCTGTGGGTTCGCCTATGTGATTGTTTCAGAGCGACCCGATTATTGTAAAGCACCAGTGCTCTACCGTGGGGAAGATGCGGTGGACAAGTTCCTAGAATCGTTACAGAAAGAAGAACAAAGAATTGAAACTCTACTAGAAGACATTGTCCCGATGCAGTTGACTCCTTTAGAAGAAGATCGGTTTCAGCGTGCTACTCTTTGTCACATATGCAAAGAAGAACTGGGAGCAGACAGAGTGCGCGATCACTGTCACATGACGGGAAAATTTAGAGGTGCGGCACACAACGCGTGTAACCTGAACTTTCAATTTACGGGGCGTATTCCTATCATTCTCCACAACCTGCGAGGCTACGACTCTCATCTCATCATGCAAGGACTCGGAAAGATCAAAAACAAACCCATCAACTGCATCCCCAACAATATTGAGAAGTACATCTCCTTCTCTATTGGCAACCTAGACTTTATTGACTCTTTACAATTTATGAATGCGTCGTTGGAGAAACTGGTTTGCAACTTAGCAAAAGAAGGGGATAATAAGTTCAGCATACTGAAAAAATACACCGAGACCAGCAAAGTACCACTGTTGCTAAGGAAAGGCGTCTACCCATATGATTATATGGACAACATAGAAAAGTTTAAAGAACCGCAACTCCCTCCCAAGGAAGCTTTCTACAGTAAACTAACCGAAGAGCATATTAGTGATGATGATTACCATCACGCACAAACTGTATTCACTACCTTTCAGTTGCAAAACCTGGGCGAGTACCATGACCTCTACCTACTCTCAGATGTACTCTTATTGGCTGATGTCTTCGAAAACTTCCGCAGTATTTGCCTCAACTACTACGAGCTTGACCCAGCCCATTTTTATACCAGCCCAGGGTTGGCTTGGTCTGCCTGTCTCAAAATGACCCAAGTGGAACTAGAACTGTTGACTGACCCTGACATGTACTTGTTTGTGGAGGAAGGATTACGTGGTGGGATAAGTATGATCAGCAACCGTTACAGCAAAGCCAACAACCCTTACGTCCCCGACTATGACCCCACGCAGGACAAAAACTACATCATGTACTTGGATGCCAATAACTTGTACGGATGGGCGATGAGTCAACCACTCCCCACCCACGACTTCGTTTGGTTATCAGAGTATGAAGTAGCGGATTTTGATGTGATGGAAGTAGCTGATGACAGTGAAGATGGATTTATTCTCGAAGTTAATCTAGAATACCCACAGGAGCTCCACGATCAACACTCAGACTACCCTCTAGCACCAGAGAAAATGAAAGTAACTTCCGACATGCTGTCCCCCTACTGCCAACAACTGAATGAGAAACTGGACCTAGGCGGTGCACCAGTGACCAAATTAGTCCCCAATCTTGGCAACAAGACCCACTACATACTCCATTATCGGAATTTAAAGCTATACATGGAACTGGGGATGAAGTTGACCAAAGTCCATCGAATACTGCATGGATTTGCTCAAAGCACGTGGTTAAAGAGCTACATCGACTTCAACACGGAGAAGCGAAAGCACGCTACCAATGATTTTGAAAAGGATTTCTTCAAACTAATGAATAATTCTGTCTTCGGAAAAAACTATGGAAAACCTTCGGAAACGAGTGAACGTTAAACTTATTACCAACCCAACCAAACTGATCAAACTGACAGCCTCTCCTGCCTTTGATTCCTTCCGCATCTTCTCTGAAGATTTGGCTGCAGTGAATATGAAGAAAACTAAGCTGTACCTCAACCGACCTATTTATGTGGGGTTCTCTATCTTAGATCTGTCTAAGGTGTTAATGTACAATTTCCATTTCAAATATATGGTACCAAAATATGGAACGCAGTCCAAGCTACTGTTTACCGATACTGACAGTCTATGTTATGATGTCAAGACCGATGACCTATATCGCGATTTTCACCAAGATCTGGATTACTTTGATACCTCAGAGTACCCAACAGACCACCTCCTCTATTGTGCTAGAAACAAGAAAGTTCTTGGTAAGATGAAGGATGAGACGCATGGGATACCCATACAAGAATTCATCGGTCTGCGCCCCAAGATGTATTCCATCTTATTCACTGAAAACAACAAGCAGGTGGAAAAGAAGACCGCCAAAGGGATCTCCAAGAATGTGACAAAGCGAATGATACGGCATCAAGATTATAAATCATGTTTGTTTGAAAAGCGACCTCAGATGGCGCGAATGAATCAAATACGTAGCGAGAATCATCAACTGTATACTGTGACTTTAAATAAAACCAGCCTTTCACCTTATGACGATAAACGTTATATTCTAAACAATGGTATAACTACATTAGCACATAGTCACCACAAGATCAATAGCCTGTAAAATACATGTATATAACTAATTACAATTTTTACAAGTCAGTATTCTCTATTTATACCATTTTAGTATTGTAGTATTTTTAATTAAAAAACAAGTGATTCAAAAACATGTTTTGTACTTGTTTGGGAATAAAAGTAAGTTTACAGACACCACACACACTCCAAACTATGAAAAAAAGGTTATATTTTTGACTTAACCAATCAAACCATACATAGATAAATTAGATTACACCCCACTTATTCCCGCTTCTAACCGAAACTAAAACAAGCCAACAATATATATATATATATATATATATATATATATATATAAAAGAAAAAAAAATCGTTAAGAACAGCACAACTGAAAAACATCGAAGTTAACAGAAAAACGAAATGAACAAATAGAATGCAACAGAGTAAAAGTTTGATAAAACAAAATGGCTAAAACGAATACAACTCAAACTCGAAAGTTTGAATGAAAATTTAAAAAAAGAAGAAGAAATGGATAAAAAAAAAGATACAACTAAAAAAAATGAAAATATATTTTTAAAAATCATTAAAAAAAATTCACACACATACAAAAAACATTTATAATAATTACATTATTATAAAACTAATAATAATAATTAAGAAAACCCAGCAACATGCAACAAAAAATAAATAAAAATAAAATAAGGTTAAAAAAACCCAGCAGCAACAAAAATGTAAAAAAATAATAATTTACAACCTAAAACAACAACAAAAAAATCCCTTTCACATTTTCATGAAAAATCACCCAATGAAACGTGTATATAGATAAAGATCTCAAGGGAGGGCCACCAGGGCCACGTTTTCCTGTTTATTTCTTTTGAGAACAAAAGAAAGAGGGCCACTAGGGCCACTTTTTACGTTTATTCGATTTCAGAACACACACACACACACAAAAAAAAAAAGTGTCGGCCGTGTCGAACGTGTCGATCGGCCGTGTCGGTCCTGTCGCCCATTTCTTCTTTTTTTTGTGTGTGTGTGTGTGTTCTGAAATCGAATAAACGTAAAAAAAAAGAAAACGCTGACGTCACGAGGTAGAATCCAGTCCATTGCGCGTGTGAGCACCAGTCCTTTAAGGTGCGGTAATACGAGCAACAAAATGATCTGAAAGAGTTTGTCTGAAAGAACATTTCTGGAAAGTTTCGATGGTATAGGATAAAATCTCAAAAAGTTATCGGGGATGACATTTATAGACTTTAGTATGGGATTTTGCCGTCATGCGTTGCAAGCCTCGTTTTGATGTTTTTTCAGAAGTTAAATCGTTCACTAACTTCGCAGATATATAATTTCGTCATGAAATTAGCTATATAAGTATAATGTAGAAGTCTCTTTCAGATCATATAGGCTGTTTGCACCAGAAAGAAACCAGTTTGCTGATCTTACAAGTCAGTACGCGTGAGAAGAGTGAATTGCATAATTCTAATAAACTCGTTCCCAGTCCCCTGCTCGTTTTGTTAATGGCTAATCTAGAATTACCACTGCAGTACCAAAGTTAGTTACCATAGTAACACGTAAAGCACTGATTGGAATAAGTACAAATCCAAGAACAATAGACCAATTCACAAGTCATAATCCAATAAGTTTGAATAAACATAGTTAATTATTTTGAACCGTGCCCACATTTGATTACTCGGGCTACCTGTGGTAGGTCTTAAAATACAGACTGTGTATTTTGTACTCGGGCTACCTGTGGTAGGTCTTAAAATGCAGACTGTGTATTTTGTACTCGGGCTACCTGTGGTAGGTCTTAAAATGCAGACTGTGTCTTTTTTTTCATGTCGCAAAATGCATTTGTCACGTGTTATCTTCCCAGGAGTTCTTTGCGCGCTGATGATGTGCTAAAACTGAAGGAGAAAAGCCATGGCTCAAAGAACTTGCAATTAATTGCCATGCCTACTTTATACTCCTCAGTCCTGAGTCCTAGCCACTGAAAGGAATCGAAGCAAACAAACGGAACCACATCATTCGAAATTATTGCTTCAGTAAATTCATGAAACCCGGAAATTTTTATTGTGTTAATCCAAAGCGAAAATTGAAATTCAAACTGTCCAGGAAAAGGTGTTGTGTTTTCAGCGTATGATACGAGATGTTTACATACATCTCCTCTTAATTGCATTGATTATGACAACCGATTCAGAATTATATTTTATTCAACTCTACATTTTACTTTCAGTTCAGTCATTTCGAGGAAACATATACAAATATAAGAAATATTTAAAAAATACATATGAAATATATAAATGTTAGAATTGCAGAAAAGAAAAGACAGAAAAGATGGCGGCTTTACATTTTACCCAGTAATCCTTTGCGAACCTAAATCAGTACTAGAGTACTCACATCTGCAAACTATCTGACACGTTCACATAAATCAAACAGGTAACAGATTCACACTTGCAAATTTTGACATCTCATAAGAAACTTTGGTTCAAAAGGTTCTTTGGGGTGGTTTAGACCCGCAAAGGATTGTGGTAAATGTAATGATCCGCCATGTTTTCGTCTGTAACCTAATGGGGTTCCAAAGGCCTACAGACAAAGGGAAGTTCTTTGTTTCTACCCTAGAGATTAGAGTAAGATGTAAACCTAATTACTTCTAGGCCAGTACCAGTTATTCATTGTATATTTGTACAAAGACCAAGTCTTATCCAACGAATAAAATTGATGTAGTTATCCAATAAATTCTATCCGTTGGATAGGACTTATCGGTGGATAGCGCTGTTCACCTTTCGTGCAACCGGGACCAGGACTTCGGTCAACCTCATTCCCAGGCTATTCTCGTTCCGGCCACCTTTTTCCGTGTTGTAGAGGAGAAGAAAATAGCCTGGAAACTATACTGGACCTTGGTCGTAGTCTCTTGATTTATATATTGCTGACGTTATGGTGGCCATATTAGTGCTCGATAAGGAAGCATTCCTCATTAGCTCCTCTTGGATTTACCACCAACATTGCCGCTGCGATTGCAACACAGCAATATTGCATAATCGTCAGGTTGCAAATCATGAATCATTGAAGCTAGGATCGCAAAGATATCTGGGAAAGCACACTAAGTACGACTAAGAGGGTTCATGCTGTACGATATCACGTGACATTGTTAATTACCCAGAATTCCTTGTGGTCATCGCTTTCTTTCAACACGACAATGATTATGCAATATTAGATTGACTTATATAAATTTGTGTGACCGTCTTGAAGAATATAAGAATAATACACCAGGACAGACCCGGAAGGACAGATCAGGTTGAGGAAGAACATATAGTGAACCCCTTTAAAAAAAATCAATTTAGTTATCGAAGAAAGTAGGTATCAAAAATGATTGTAAAGATTTTGAATTTTTTTTTATACAAACATTGTTACTTATGTTGAATTATATAAGAGATTTTGGTATCGATGTTTGTTCGTGCTGCCTAAACACCCCATAACTTCATCCCATCGTGATTTTTCAGGTATCCAAACCATGAATCCACTTTAACCTACGTGTATATATACTGGCCGTCCTTTACTCTCTTCCCTCCCGCGGAGCTCGGGAAATCTCTTCCGACAGAGGGGAGTGATTGGACGACCATTACCTCGTGGACAAAGATAATTAATGATGAGAAAAGATGGCCGAGAGAATGAAGAAGATGATGGGACATACGGGATCTTGGTAATTGTCCAAATATGGTTCACGCAATGATGTCAGCAGTGGAATGCTTCAAGCGTTGCTTTGACGACGACGTGGAATGGTGGTTGTCTAGAGTAGATCACTCTGTCTACTCATTGGTTATTGTGTCCTTTTAAAAATCACATCTAATTAGGAAACGAAATTCCTTACATGGCAGTTCCATATATGGCCAATTCCTTATTTGGAAGTAGAATTCCTTATATGGTAGTTCGATAAATGGCAGTTCCATATATGGCCAATTCCTTATTTGGAAGTAGAATTCCTTATATGGTAGTTCGATAAATGGCAGTTCCATATATGGCCAATTCCTTATTTGGAAGTAGAATTCCTTATATGGTAGTTCGATAAATGGCAGTTCCATATATGGCAAATTCCTTATTTGGAACACCCTATATGGCAGTTTGATAAAGTGCCATATATGGCCAATACCTTATTTGGAAACAATATTCCTTATATGGTAGTTGGCTTACTAATAAGGTCAGAAATCCTTACGAATCGAATCCCTCAGCTCTCCTCCCAGACTTCAAAGTAACAAACTCTCTAGCCACTTCGTCATTAGTCCTCTGAGACAAGATCTTCAAGATCGTCCAACCGGTGGAATCCATATGAAGGTATTTACCAAGACTTGACGTACACGCACACGAGCCGATTTCTGCCAAGTCACTGAGATGAAGTACCGTCACACCCACGATGGCATCGGTACGCGCGAAGCAGTAGTCTTTGACTGCGATTTGAAGTTCGTACAAAACCAGGTCGACCTCGTTACCAAGGATACTAGAGACGACATGAAACAAAAGCTCGTTTCGTAAAAAAGAAATTCTAATTTTATAGCACTTTGGTCAATATCGTCTGTGGATAATGACGCCATTTGGTGACATCATGCAACAAAATAATGACGTCACTGCGACAATTATGTGCATGACAATGACGTCATTGGTGACATCATGAAATGAAATCATGACGAACGACTGTGCATAACAATGTCACTGGTGACGTCATGAAATGAAATCATGACGAAAGACTGTGCTCAACAATGACGTCACTGGTGACGTCATGAACTAAAATGATGACGAAAGTCTGTGCATGACAATGACGTCATGATGTGACGTAATGAAAACAAAACAACGCATACTTACAAAAAGAACGTTTCGTTGTACGTTGGTGACCAGTTATTTCTTTTCGACTTTGTAGCGAGTCGACGAGTCTTGCTCGCCAAGTGAGGCCCAACGACGTGCACTTCGACAAACGGACGAAACATGGTACCTGCACACGGGGGGGGGGGGAGGGCAAACAGTTGAATACCATATATTTGACAATCCGATAAAGGTCGACATTGTTCACATGCGCTACATAGTGGAGGGGAGTGGAGAGGAGTGCATGGGAGTGGATGGGAGGGGTGTGGATGGGAGTGGATGGGAGTGGAGGGGTGAATGGGAGTGGAGGGGAGTACATGGGAGTGTATGGGAGGGGAGTGGATGGGAGTGGAAGGGTGTATGGGAGTGAAGGGAAGTACATGGGAGTGGATGGGAGTGGATGGGAGTGGAGGGTAGTGTCTCCTATTTTGTGTGATGTACATGCCACAAAGTTTATTAAAAGCCTTTGCTGTTAGTTTGACTGGAAATCAAAGTCTGTCTATTAAACGAACCTGTAGACTGCCAACGAAGATCTTTTGCTGCAACAACTGCACAAAGAAATAGAAGAAAAACAAACACAAGAAAATGAAGAAAAGAAGTTTTGGAGTACAAACACTTAAACCGTGCATCATAAACAGTATTATCCTATACATATTACATCTCAGCCAATCAGAGCTCACCATTTCTATGAAATACAGAGCGGTATTTCATAGATTTTTCTATGAAATACAGAGCGGTATTTCATAGTTTGTATTAGCCAATCAAAATGTTGTAAATTTTCCCGCTTTTTTCTTCCACTGGACGCGCTCGCGTCGTGTTGCTACAATTTACCAATATTTGCATAAAATGTATTTTTAATTTCGAAATCCAAACTCATTCAACGATTCAAAGCGTTATAAACATGGCTTCAAGTTCGAGAAATAATTCAAATCTTCCTTCACTCTCAGAAGAAGCGTTAGAAAACAACAGTTGACACGACGAATTCGAAATTCATAGCATTTATTTCTCAGGAACCGTGCAACGAAACTCGAAAAGCTAAGTAGAAACGACTTGACAGTTTTAATTGTTGATGTAATATGTATAGGATAATATGGTTATTCCATGGTTTTCTATGGAATACGGGCGAAAATTTCACTTAAAAATTATATTATTTTAGTATACAACTCGCCTAAAGGCTCGTTGTATACCAAATAATATAATTTTTTCGTGAAATATTCGCTCGTATTCCATAGAAAACCATGGAATAACCAATAAGTATTATACTACTAAATAGTGGTATTTCTATTGTTATTAAAAGTACTGCTATTTATTACTAAACAATCACTCGGCGGGCTTCAGAAATGAGCCTTCGGTTTCCTCAGCAGCACAGAGCGCATGCGCCTTGGTACCCAGTTGGCGATTTGTGGCCATAAGAAAAAGAAAGCCCATTTTTTCAACTCGGCGTGCCACAGGCAGCCCGCCACAGGCAGCCCGCCGAGTAATTAGTTGTTAACAATGGTGATTGTATAGTATAGTATACATCATGGCTTGGAACACCTTAGTATATCGAGGGTTTACCAAGATAAGATATATCATAAGTATGTCTGTTAACAATGGTGATTGTGTAGTATAGTATACATCATGGCTTGGAACACCTTAGTATATCGAGGGTTTACCAAGATAAGATATATCATAAGTATGTCTGTTAACAATGGTGATTGTGTAGTATAGTATACATCATGGCTTGGGACACCTTAGTATATCGAGGGTTTACCAAGATAAGATATATCATAAGTATGTCTGTTAACAATGGTGATTGCATAGTATAGTATACATCATGGCTTAATTGGGACGCCTTAGTATATCGAGGGTTTACCAACCTTTAACTGTGACTTTGTGCTCTCCTGTCCCAGGATGCGTGAATAAATCCACTTGTACAGAAACCTCTCCAACAGGATCGTCGATTCCTGGCTCCTCTGAAATATAAAACGAAGTGCATTGAGAAAAGAGAATCGGCAAAACACTTCCAAACTCATTAATACACTGGATAACATCAGCATAACGATGGAAGTGATGTAGCGTTGATGATCATGCTGATGATGATAATGATGATGATGGTGGCGATGATAATCATGAATATGATGATAGTACGATGATGATGACGACGATGATCAGTGGTCGTGGTGAATGGTGATGGGCAATGATGATGATGATGATAATCGTGAATATGATGATAGTACGATGATGATGCCGACGATGATGGTCGTGGTGAATGGTGATGGGCAATGATTTACTTATTTATGATGATGATGATGGCGATTTTAAATTATCTTATCGAGGGGTCGTACTCTTTAGTGTTATCCTCTTCAAATAAAGTCTTCTTCTTAAGGTGGTGATTATTGCGAGGATGTTAAGAATGATGATGATACACGATGATATGCATGATGATAGCGATGCCGGGCGGTGTCGATTATTGTGATGCTAAAGAATGATGATGATGACGATGATACACGAAGATGATGATGAAGGTGAAGATGATGACTAATGCTAATTTACGATAATGAGGGAGTACTGAATGCTTTGCCCTTAGTTCCATGAGGAAAGGAACGTTTTACGATAAGAAAGAAAGCTAGCTGTGGCTTGCTTAGCAAAGGCATGAACAAGTTGTATAAATGAGTTAAAACGAGTGCAGATCGGTTGGTAATGTCTACCTTGAGAGGTCTGCGTCTTGACAAATTCTTTGATCAGTGAGTCAGTGGTCTGTGTGTAGAGGGCAAGTGCGTGGCGCAATGACTGCATGTGTTGACATCGTTCCAAAAAGGCCTTTCGAAGCCCGCTACCGCCACCGTAGAAGTAGTCCTACAAATGACATAAAACACTAAATATGTGGTAACAAATTCAATACAACTACCACTACCACCACCAGCACTACCAATATCACCAGCACCAGCACCACCAACATCACTATCACTACCACTACCACCACCACTACTACCACCACCACTACCACTATCACCACTACTACCACCAGCACTACCAACACCACTACCACTACCACCACCACTATCACTACCACCACCATTACCATTACCACCACTATTACCACTACCACCACCACCACCACCACCACCACTAACACCACCACCACCACTACTACCACTACCACCACCACCAGCACTACCACCACTAACACCACCACCACTACTACCACTACCCACCACCACCAGCACTACCGCACCACCACCAATACCACTGTCACCACTACCACCACCACTATCACTACCACCACCACTATCACCACTACCACTATCATCACCACCACTACCACCACTACCACTACCACCACTACCACCACCACTACCACTATCACTATCACCACTACCGCTACCACTATCACCACTATCACCACCACTATCACCACCACTACCACTATCACCACCACTATCACCACTACCACTATCACCACTACCACCACCACAACTAAAAGTGCAAAAGTAGTCTTTCCTTACCTTGATGCTATTGAGAGCGGCTTCAAGTACAGCACACTGTCGTATGCTCAAATTCTTTGAATCAGTGCTCGTTATTGAAATTTCCTATTGTAGTAGAAAAACCCGGTCATTTAGAAAGAACAAGGAAATTGAGTAACTTTGACGTCATAGTGACCACGTGACACGTCGTCATGGTAACCTAATAAAAATGCACCAACCTTGTTGTCCAAAGGGGGAAGAACAATAATGCTTTCAAAGATCACCATGACAACCCTCCATAGTTCCTATGATAAACACCACAAAATTAACACTTTGCTTTTTGTGGCCGAGAGGGATTGGACCCAGGTTTACGTCCTAGTCTCTCCCGGTCAGTAGACCGTCAGGAAGACCAAAGAGATATGTATGCTTGTGAGTTACCTTGAGCATTCTTTTGAGTACAGCCTTGTCGCACGCTTGATTCCACAGGGACAAACTGGAGAACAAGTTGAATAAAATCGCTAATTATTACACACTTCAAAAAATTCTTTCTCGATTCTGATTGGCTGAGAGTAGTGTGCTGTTCAGATGTAATTGCACTCGTTCTCATATGATTAGCTATACTTATGAATGTATTTTGGGAACTC
This sequence comes from Actinostola sp. cb2023, assembly GCA_033675265.1. NCBI lineage: Eukaryota > Metazoa > Cnidaria > Anthozoa > Actiniaria > Actinostolidae > Actinostola > Actinostola sp. cb2023. The sequence goes on along the minus strand of JAUJYZ010000948.1, from coordinate 112,585 downwards.
GATCGTCGGTGTAACACTAGAATTCGTAACTAGAAGGATGAAGTTTTGCGCGCAGCATATGCCGAGCAAAGACGCACATTTCTGTGTACATGATTCCTGCGTGACATGATTGCGTGACATGAATGCGTGACATGATTGCGTGATATGATTGCGTGATATGATTGCGTGATATGCTCGACTTGTAACGCACAAAGATTTCAGTGCGAGGCTTCGGGGAATAATTAAATTTATTATTTTATCTTTTCACGAATCAGTGAGCATTAGACCCCAGAGCCTCGCTCTGAAACCATTGTACGCAACTAGTGAAGCATATATCGAAACTCGGCTATTGTATTCATTACGTGATTTCTCTCGTTGCGTGACACTTAGCCTTGCGTGACAGTGGACTTACCTTCCTTCTAGAACATCCATTAAAGGCTGGAGGATCGTTGCCGACTCTTGTTCAACTGCTGCTCGACAACTAGGTAGAGCTATGTTGAACTGACCGATACTTTTTATCCTGTATCAAGATATATAATGTATTGCTTGTTACGATCACGCCACGACTATAATCAAGGTATGTCGATGATATATCGATTATCACGATCTTACGACGATCACGTTACACTACAATCGAGGAATGTCGATGATATATCGATTATCACGATCTTACGACGATCACGTAACGACTAACGATCGTATGACGATTAAGTATTGTTCGAACGGTGTTGTGACGATCTTAAAGTCTTTAGACTCCCGCGACACCCACCCACCTCACCCTACACCCAAGTTCGCTTGCACACCATAGCATAGTCAGGAGCCAATGGAGATTCTACATGCCACAAGATCTACTTACTTGAGAAGCATATTTCCCACATCCTTGATACTTTCTTGGATGTTAGCATCCAAACTGAAAACGAAAGAAACTATTTATTATCATATGACCCGTACGACGGCCCTGCCCGCGCGCTCTTAATAAATCCTTCGGAAAAAGTCACGTGATGGGGGCCGGACGGCTTTGCTCAAGCGGGCCGGAAAAACCCGTCCAGCCCTACTCGATGTTTACATCGTTTGCGCGCGCTATATTCATTTGTTTTACAGGGTTTTTTCATCCCTTTTTGTAACAAAAACTGTGGGTCATATGATAAAATGCTTATTGACTGAGTTACGTCGGGCCGTACGGGAAAATATTTGGCTCTTGGTCATTGGTAGGGACCTCGCTGCGTTCGTTCCGTACGGCATGACCTCGAGCCAACTATTTTCCCGTCCGGCCCTCAACTCACAAAACAAAGCAGAATTGGTAGGTACCTTCGTACGAAGATGACACACAGCTCGTCCAGGGTGTGGTTCAACTGAACCTGTAACTCTTTAAACACTTCACTGCATTCTGGAGAAATCTATAATATGAGGTACAATATTGGAGTTATTGACCTACCCGTGGTTCCCAAGAATTCCTTAGGATCCCACGCGTGCAAGCGAGGCCAGGACACAAAGATGTTAGAAAGGGATTGAAAGGGATTACATATTTTGGAAAATACATCTACTGCATATAATCAAGAACAACGAAAACACAACTGATGATTTCAAGTCTACTTGGCGGATACAGCTTTCGTTTTCTAGTGCATTTCTTCAGTCTGTCTCGAATATTTAGTCACTCGACCTCGCTTTCACGCACGTAATCCTGAAGGATTATGGGTAACTATGGGAAGGTCATGTGCTTTCCTGTAGTACATACCCTTCCGCCATCCATCATGGTCTCGTAGAGTTTCTCCAACATGACTCTTGTTTGCTGAATGTTGTTCATCAAAATGCACGCCTATGGATATCAAGCGCATCAGAGTGTCCCTATACTGTAGAGGTAGGGGTTAAGGGGGGGGGGGGGGGGGGGGGGGGGGGGTGGGGGGTGGGGGGTAGGTTAAGGAGGAAAGCTGGAAGCCCCTTCCCCTCCCCTCTACAAAAACTTACTAATGAATCTCTGGCAGACAGTGAAAATTTCTATGGCTTCTCCACTTCATGTGGGTTCCCTCTACTTTTCGAGAGCGAGGGGAACTGGGATGGCACACAGTCTCTCACGGTCAACAAACTCACAGGAAGACCAAAGAGGTGGCACACGTAGGGAGGGGTATACTACTGTCATTTCCTACCGTTTTTGGAAGATTGCACCACCGTTTAAACTCAGACATGATGTTTTCAGCATACTGAATCAGGATTTTCTGGCCAGTCTAAAGGATGGGGAAAAACTTAACATATAAGAAACCATTCAACTGTAATGAGCTATCAATCATTTGACGTTACCATGGTGAATTTGATGACGTAACGATTACTGATGTCTGGATCGGGGCATTCTAGTTTCTTGATAATTTCATAGTTCTGAAAGCAAGAAGTTAATGATGAAATAAATAACAGTTTAATATTCACATGGAAAATATAAACTATAAATGATTATCTGCAGAAAGTACCTGATTTAAACACGAAAAGATGTCTACCACAGAATTAGAGAACAGTGAATGTTGGGCACTTGGGAGAAACTGTACATAAAATAGAGTAGAGTTAGTGTACTGTCCAACGAGCTGTATAGCTACACAATAAATGTGAATGTTGGGCACTTGGGAGAAAACTGTACATAAAATAGAGTAGAGTTAGTGTACTGTCCAACGAGCTCTATAGCTACACAATAAATGTGAATGTTGGGCACTTGGGAGAAACTGTACATAAAATAGAGTAGAGTTAGTGTACTGTCCAACGAGCTCTATAGCTACACAATAAATGTGAATGTTGGGCACTTGGGAGAAACTGTACATAAAATAGAGTAGAGTTAGTGTACTGCCCAACGAGCTCTATAGCTACACAATAAATGTGAATGTTGGGCACTTGGGAGAAACTGTACATAAAATAGAGTAGAGTTAGTGTACTGTCCAACGAGCTCTATAGCTACACAATAAATGTGAATGTTGGGCACTTGGGAGAAACTGTACATAAAATAGAGTAGAGTTAGTGTACTGCCCAACGAGCTCTATAGCTACACAATAAATGTGAATGTTGGGCACTTGGGAGAAACTGTACATAAAATAGAGTAGAGTTAGTGTACTGTCCAATGAGCTCTATAGCTACACAATAAATGTGAATTGTAGGAAAGCACATGTGGGGAAAAACACAAAAACAAACAAACATAGCAACAAACAAACAAACAAACAAACAAACAAACAAACATAACAACAAACAAACAAATAAACAAACATAGACAACTAAGCCGGGTGTTGTTCGAAAGTAAAACCTAATTTCCTGATGGATTAATTGTTGATTGAAAGATATGTCATACTTACGCCATCTTTTCTATCTCGTTCAAGAGCATTAATCATAAAATCCATAGACACTTCATCGTTTTCAGTCAACCACTGAGACACAAACAACTCGAACCAGCTGAAGAAGAAGACCAAACAATCCTTACAGATATATGTACCCCAGGGTATGTACCAGTTAAAACTACAAAACTGCTCTCTTTATAGAGATATGCCTACTGGAGCGACGAGAAGAGATAAACATCGTAAACAGCAACAATGTGCTAATAAAAATATCAAATGAAAATACTGTAAAATCCAGGATGGCGGACCAATATATTTTACCACAATCCTTTGCACGAATAAACCGCTATACTGCACATGCGTAGAAAGGTTTGACGGAGAATTTTCAAAACGTGAAAATAATTTGCAGCGCGAAGATGTCACCGGCTTATTCCAGAGTGTTTGTGGATGTGAGAAGTACTGTTTTAGGTTCGCAAAGAATCATGGTAAAATGTACAGCACCATGTTTTTGTGGGGGACCCCCCTGTAATAACAGTGTAAATGTTGGACGTACCCTGTGTATTCAGGTATCCTGCCTTTATTTTCAGGTGTAGTCATGACGTACTCATTGAAAAACCACTTCACCTGGCAGATTAAGACAAATTAAATTGATACACTCATTGTAACATTCAAATGGCTTCCTATATTATGTAACATTCAAATGGCTTCCTATATTATGCAACATTCAAATGGCTTCCTATATTATGTAACATTCAAATGGCTTCCTATGTTATGCAACATTCAAATGGCTTCCTATGTTATGCAACATTCAAATGGCTTCCTATGTTATGTAACATTCAAATGGCTTCCTATGTTATGCAACATTCAAATGGCTTCCTATATTATGCAACATTCAAATGGCTTCCTATATTATGCAACATTCAAATGGCTTCCTATATTATGCAACATTCAAATGGCTTCCTATATTATGTAACATTCAAATGGCTTCCTATATTATGTAACATTCAAATGGCTTCCTATATTATGCAACATTCAAATGGCTTCCTATGTTATGCAACATTCAAATGGCTTCCTATGTTATGTAACATTCAAATGGCTTCCTATATTATGTAACATTCAAATGGCTTCCTATGTTATGCAACATTCAAATGGCTTCCTATGTTATGCAACATTCAAATGGCTTCCTATGTTATGTAACATTCAAATGGCTTCCTATGTTATGCAACATTCAAATGGCTTCCTATGTTATGTAACATTCAAATGGCTTCCTATGTTATGTAACATTCAAATGGCTTCCTATATTATGTAACATTCAAATGGCTTCCTATATTATGTAACATTCAAATGGCTTCCTATATTATGCAACATTCAAATGGCTTCCTATGTTATGCAACATTCAAATGGCTTCCTATGTTATGTAACATTCAAATGGCTTCCTATATTATGTAACATTCAAATGGCTTCCTATGTTATGCAACATTCAAATGGCTTCCTATGTTATTTAACATTCAAATGGCTTCCTATGTTATGTAACATTCAAATGGCTTCCTATGTTATGCAACATTCAAATGGCTTCCTATGTTATGTAACATTCAAATGGCTTCCTATATATTATGTAACATTCAAATGGATTCCTATGTTATGTAACATTCAAATGGCTTCCTATGTTATGTAACATTCAAATGGCTTCCTATGTTATGTAACATTCAAATGGCTTCCTATGTTATTTAACATTCAAATGGCTTCCTATATTATGTAACATTCAAATGGCTTCCTATATTATGTAACATTCAAATGGCTTCCTATGTTATGTAACATTCAAATGGCTTCCTATGTTATGTAACATTCAAATGGCTTCCTATGTTATGTAACATTCAAATGGCTTCCTATATTATGTAACATTTGTTGTATTACTACGTGTAACATTTAAATGGCTTCCTACGTTATGTAACATTTGAGGTAGCACTGAAATGGCTTGCTATGTTACTATAGGTGTAACATTTGAATGGCTTTCAGAAGCTTGTTGATTTACCTTAAACTGAAGGTTCATGTAATCTGCACTTGTCCACTCAGGGTTTAAGCTGTGATCTGTAGTCCAGAAAATGTGATGATGGCGATGGTTATGAGGAAATATGAAATGTGCTATGTAAGAACTACTACATTACATTACATTATGATGGCAATGATGATATATTGATGATATAGTGATGATATTAATAACGATAATATTAATCAATAATGATGACGATGTTGTTGATGTTGTTGATGATGACGATGATGATACTGGTGACCTTTATCGAAAGGTATTTAAACGAATACAATTAAGGTGAAGACATACGGTGTAGCATAAGAACTTGCCCGACGAAGAACAAGAACTGGTAAAAGTTTAATCCTTGCGCGTGCGTCGCTAGTAAAAGCCAACCATACCTTGTAACATATCTTGTAAATCCCGAGCAAACAGGTTCCAGAATGTCTGCGCACTGCACTCGCTCACATTCAACTCAGCAGGAAACCTAGCAAAGACAAAGTGAAGAGCTTTACGGACCTTCCATTTCTCTTAATCGTCATGTGTATATAGCTTATTCAAGAAACTTTGCCGGTAAAAGCAGTCAACTAACAAGTCCGGTCTATAGGCAATTACCCCCAGTTACCCCCCCCCCCCCCCAAAAAAAAACACCCTACCCCGCCCCCCCCCCCCAACCCCTATCCCCCCAATGAGTTGTTGTGTATTTTAATGCAATAAGCTACGTAGTTCCTTTTACCGTTAGATGGTGATTTGTGATGACTCTGCTAACACTATCATTATTATTATTATTTACAATGATGTCAGCATAAACACACCATTAATTAGTACCCATGCATCCTTGAGGTCGTATCGTATAACATTGGGTAATTTACAGACAACCTTTTTGACACAGCTGTACAAACTTACTGGTTGAGAACTTGAGTGTAGATTCCACGATCCTCTTCGATCACAGACACGATAAGCGATATCAGCTTGGGCCAAAAGTCCAGGTTTTTGGGTCCCGCTTGATAGTCGTGACTATCTGGTGCACTTCGTTCCGATGCCAGCTCTCGATCATACAAGTCGACGCAGTTGGCAAACAAGAAGGCGTACGTAGCTTTCATGCAATTCTGAAAGAACACGGGAAAAGTTGATGAAAGGGAACGCAATATAAGGATCGAGTTAACTACAGTGAAACCCCGCTCTACGGACACCCGCTTAATATGGACACCCGCTTAATACGGACACCCACTTAATACGGACACTCGCTTAATACGGACACCCGCTTAATACGGACACTCGCTTAATACGGACACCCGCTTAATACGGACACCCGCTTAATACGGACACCCGCTTAATACGGACACCCGCTTAATACGGACACCCACTTAATACGGACCCGCTTATTATGGACAGTTTTGTTTGTCCCACCGAAAAGCCCACATGTACATTATTATCTCTTAATTTAACCCACTTAATACAGACACCGGTTAATACGGACACTTTTGCATGTCCCTTTACTGTCCGTATTAACGGGGTTACACTGTAATTCATTTGGACAATGAATCGAAATCAAACTCCCCTCACCGCTCTACCCCCCCCCCCCCCCCCCCCCCCCCCCACCACCGCCCTACCCCCCACCCCCTGCTACAAATGAAACAATTTAATTATACATGCACAGCCTTGGTACAGTGGATGTATTCTTTCTGTACAGTGAGAGTACAGATTGCAGTCTACTTACTTTAACACATTCAGCAACTATTTCTGCTGTCCTGGTCGGACGAAGACCCAAAACCTACGAAGAAACAACATACAACGTAACGCAACACGATATATCACGTGACGCACACGTGAAAACACGTGAAATCACGTCACTTAAGAACAAACCACCAATAGTGGATTTCATACAAAGGCTTGGTTACATAGCAAGATGGCTGACACTCACCTTCATTCGAAAGAATGTAATACTTGTGAGAAGATCCACCGAGGATTTGAGATCTGTTAGTTTGTCAGGACTTGACGATGGGAAGTTTGTCTAAACGAGAAACATGGGAAATTGTTTAAGAAACTATTGCATGACTTACCGTATTTCCTCGATTAAGCGCTCCCTCGTTTAAGCGCTCCCCTTAGCCACAAAATTTTAAATAAGCGCACAGGGCGCTTAATCGAGGAAATACGGTACATATTCTGAGTTAGTGAACGATAGCACTGGTAAAAACGCGCGCTCTACAAACCTTGGAAAGTCATTGGAAATTCGTTGGAAATTCGTTGGAAATTCGTTGGACATTCGTTGGACATTCGTTGGAAATTCGTTGGACATTCGTTGGACATTCGTTGGAAATTCGTTGGAAATTCGTTGGAAGTTTTCACTTTCCAAGGGTTTGGACATATTTCTTATGAATTTCCAAGATTTGAAGAGCGCGCGTTGTTTCCAGTGATATTTAAGGGAGAAGAAAACCAAAACAGTAGCTATAGTTAAAGTGTCCGAGTGACCACCTCCTGTCAACGTTCACCGTTCTTATTTCCCGCGCACTGTTTTACTTTCCAAAAGCCCGTTTACACTGGAGATTTGTCTGATACTTTATCGCGCGATTTGAGCGGCGATGTTTTCCAGGTCTACATCGTTCGTGTATACTAGCGTCAATGTCGCAAACTTACCCTGTAGTTGGCCATATCAATCCTTAAAGTGTTATGAAGATGATCAATGATCTTTACAAACTTATCACTCTAATGTGAAAATCAAACAATCAGTAAGAAAGAATGAAAGGAAGGAAGGATGGTAGGAGGAAAGGAAGGAAGAAAGGAAAAAAGGAAGAAAATTCATTCATTCATCCATCTATCCATCCATTCGTATTTATCCCTTCATTCATTCATTCATTTATCCATCCATTCATTCGTATTTATCCATTCATTCATTCATTCATTCATTTATCCATCCATTCATTCGTATTTATCCATTCATTCATTCATTCATTTATCCATCCATTCATTCGTATTTATCCATTCATTCATTCATTCATTCATTCACCCATCCATTCATTCGTAGTTATCCCTTCATCCATTCAGTCTGCATACACTTGCTCAGCTAGAGTACTTACCCCAAAATTTGTAGCTGCAAATCGATGAGTTGCCGAGGTGGCAGAATTAGCAGTTGTGTGTGAGAAAAACGCGTTAATGTTGGCCAGCAGGCTGCTGATGAGCGCAGGGATACTTGGGTGCATATAGCATGACGTCAGACAAGAGAAATGCCTGAAACAATAAACAATTATACGTCATTTGTACGAAAATCCACGCAGGTCATTTATTGCACTACAGCTGAAAATGTCCCTACACCGTAACCTCGCCAGCACTTCTCTCTTTCTCTTTTCTCCTTTGTGGGGTTCCTCTTGGTCAATCGACCGGGAGGGACTGGAACGATTCTCTCCCCAGGCCCAAGTCAGCTCGCGCGGCCTCAATAAAGTCAAGGGATCCCAAAAGGGGTTGCGTGCTGAGGAGACTACATGACGTCATCAGCACGTGATACTTACGTCATAGCTTGATAGATGCTTTCTATTCCGTATCTCATGGCAAACTCGTTGACTATCTCCAATGCGGGGTCTGGGAAGAAGACTTTCCATGATTCTTCTCTCTGAAATAAAGAAGGAATGATGACTGTCTGGAAAGTAATGGTTCATTATTTCTACTATGTTTTTCTATACTTGAATCTCTTTAGTACGTAACGTACGATTGTCAGTACGATTGTCAGTAAGGAGATGACCGTATAAAAAGCCTGGTTTGACACTGAGTACAACAGTACATGCATGGAGTAGTATAAAGCCTGGTACTGACACAAGTGCATGATAGTACGTCGATTGTCAGTAAGGAGATGGCCGTATAAAGCCTGGTTTCCACTGACACAAGCATGCATGAGTAGTACGTAACAGTACGATTGTCAGTAAGGAGATGGCCGTATAAAGCCTGGTTTCCACTGACACAAGCATGCATGAGTAGTACGTAACAGTACGATTGTCAGTAAGGAGATGGCCGTATAAAGCCTGGTTTCCACTGACACAAGCATGCATGAGTAGTACGTAACAGTACGATTGTCAGTAAGGAGATGGCCGTATAAAGCCTGGTTTCCACTGACACAAGCATGCATGAGTAGTACGTAACAGTACGATTGTCAGTAAGGAGATGGCCGTATAAAGCCTGGTTTCCACTGACACAAGCATGCATGAGTAGTACGTAACAGTACGATTGTCAGTAAGGAGATGGCCGTATAAATACACTGGCATTTGAGTAGTACCACTGACGACAAAAGCATGCACTGACAAAGCATGCTGAGAAACTGTGTCACGTGAAAACATAAGGGCAAGCACAAGAAAATGAAAACTTGTTTTCAGTGACATCAGAAGTACATAACTACTTCATAAGTACTTCTGGTGACGTAAGGCCTCTTGTGCTTGCGCTTATGCTTGTGTTAGGCCAGCCCGTTTTCGCAGTGACGTAAGGCCTCTTGTGCTTGCGCTTATGCTTGTGTTAGGCCAGCCCGTTTTCGCAGTGACGTAAGGCCTCTTGTGCTTGCGCTTATGCTTGTGTTAGCCAGCCCGTTTTCGCTACGTAAAAACCTTGTGCTTGCGCTTACCCTTGAAGTGCTAGGGATTTTTCGGTGACGTATCTGTCCTTCGTGCTTCGCTAGTAAAAACCAAGTGTACAAAGAAGTGCTAGGGAGGGAATTGTTCTGTAAAGGAAAGGAAGATGTTCTGTAAGGAAAGGTGGAAGAGATTCAACTCTCTAGATAGTCTGCAACGTGAAGTACAACTTACAACACTGTGAAGTACAACACTTACAACAACTTGCATTACACATACATGTAATACTGTAGCCATAGCAACACAACACTTGCATTAACACATACATGTAATACTGTTGCCATGGTAACACAGCACGTCGTTGCTATGACTAATGCATTGCTGTTGTCGTGGAATAAGCGTCGTTGCCATGACTTTGCCACGGTAACACAGCACGTCGTTGCTATGACACACATATTGCTGTTGCCATGGTATCAACAACGTCGTTGCTATGACTTGGCCACGTCATTGCCATGGCACGTTACTGTTGTCATGGTATCAACGTCGTTGCTATGACTTGGCCACGTCGTTGCCATGGCACGTTACTGTTGCCATGGTATCAACAACGTCGTTGCTATGACTTGGCCACGTCGTTGCCATGGCACGTTACTGTTGCCATGGTATCAACAACGTCGTTGCTATGACTTGGCCACATCGTTTCCATGACACACGTGTTACTGTTGCCATGGGAACACAATGCTTACCTCGTGTAAACAGGTGTACTGGGTGTGGTAGGGTACAACCTTTTCTTCTCCCTCAATCTCGATGCTGATCTTGAGACGAATAGCACCAGAAACCGCAGAGCGATCAGTTCGTTTCTCTGTATAAAGACACACAAATAATGTCAGCGGTCTACTGGCGCTAAAATAGGCCCAGTTCACATTGGTGAAAGAAGCAGACGCGTTTGAGTGCTTGACGTGCATGCGCAGTAGCACAGTTTAACGATTTAGTCCAAAGTACAGAAAACAATGTCGGCTGTATATAAATTTGACCACAATCCCCTCAGGCAACACCTAGCTGAATGCAATAACGAGTCTGTCCTCTTCACTCCTTCCTAGTCTTTCCGTCTTTTTCTGTTACACAGGAATCCCGAATAGCGTTCCCCTGCGGAGTGTGTGTATTTTACGATAGAGATCTCACCTAGATTGTACCAGACGTCCATCTCGCCGCTAAGGGTGCGTACTTCAATGATTGTTTGACCAAGAAAGTCGTCGGGTTCGCGAATTAGTTTTGAACGAACTCTAGATTTTATATCATCGTCTTCGTCCCTAAACATTCATAGAACAGGATGTCATCACTCTCTTTCAATTCCGTTCCCTTTCTTCCATCCCTTTTTACCATCCGTTTCATTCTAGCTTTCTCCCTTCTCCCGGGAAACCTCTGGCACAAGCCAGGAATATTATTTTTTTTCTTCTCTCTTTCTTTCTAGTTGTTATGCTATGCTCTAGCATCACAAAGCTCTTTGGTAGATAAACCACAGGCAGCCCAATTCTTTATTCTAAAGCTATTTGTTAAAAATAACAAGATATTTTGGCACATCTTATTTTTGGGCTTCCTGTGGTAGAGCACGGTATTTTATTTTGGGGTCCCTGTGGTAGAGCACGGTATTTTATATTGGGCTACCTGTGGTAGAGCACGGTATTTCATATTGGGCTACCTGTGGTAGAGCAAGGTATTTTATATTGGGCTTCCTGTGGTAGAGCACGGTATTTTACTTTGGGCTCCCTGTGGTAGAGCACGGTATTTTATATTGGGCTACCTGTGGTAGAGCACGGTGTTTTATATTGGGCTCCCTGTGTACTACGCACGGAATCGTCTACGTAAACGAAGTTAGCAAACGCAGGTGATTCCGTGCGTATGAACACGTTTATTCTGCAGCACTGCCACAGGAAGCCCGTCAAGAATTATTATTGTTAATAATAGCTTCAGAAGAAATGGTTGGGCTGCCTGTGGACACACGTGATTACTTGAAGGTCTACTTACCAGACTCGTATTTTAATCCGGTCAGACGAGTTATGACATTCACTATAATCAAAAGCATTGTTTGAATGGTTGGTTACAGGTCAATATATTTGAGTAGAATCATGCAGTAGAACCCCGCTATGTCGACCTCGGTTATCTCGAACTCCCTAAGTCGAACAGAAATGTATCACTTGGATATAGACACAATGGATTTGGACCTCGCTATGTCGACCTCGGTTATCTCGAACTCCCTAAGTCGAACAGAAATGTATCACTTGGATATAGACACAATGGATTTGGACCTCGCTATGTCGACCTCGGTTATCTCGAACTCCCTAAGTCGAACAGAAATGTATCACTTGGATATAGACACAATGGATTTGGACCTCGCTATCTCGACCTATTTTTCTTGTCTCTTAGTGTTCGAGATAGCGGGGTTCTACTGTAGTAATTAGGGAGTTTAAGCACGCAGAACAAGAACGAAGACGAGAACAAGTTTCGGGAAAGTGTTCCTCGAAGCGAAAATAATGGGTTGGTGATATATTTTCTGTAGTGATAATATATTGAGCCAACGGTAAGCGTAAATATGCGGCTTAGAACATACAGTTGCAAGAAAGATCGACAAAATTCACACCTAAACTCCTCGTTCTACATGCTCACATCTCTTCTACATCTACATGTACATTTTATTAGCAAAGACTGCGTAGCGGCCCTTGAGAAGGGGACGGCGGAAGGAGACTGGAGAGAGGGGAGGGGGACGGATGGAGACTGGGGCGAGGGGACCTTCTCCCCAGTCTCCTCCCCTTCCCCAACCCTTTCCAAGAGAAAAAGAGAGTCGCTACGCAGGCTAATTCTATTAAGATATCCCATCAACTTACAAGTAGAATGTTTCGTTCCATTCTGGGTTAAGTTCACGTGGTATTGTACTCGTTCTTTTCTTGGTTTTCCCTACTTGTACTGTAACGTACGGGTCACTAGTGCCTGTAGGGTAATAGAACTTGTTATCATCATCATCACCATCATCATCATCACCTTCATCATCATCATCACCACCATCATCATCATCATCATCATCACCATCACCATCATTACCACTATTATGTGAGGGCAACAAATTTATAAGTGTTTAATCACTTTTATGTGCTACCCTCTTGAAATAAAGTCGTCGTCATCACCTTCATCATCACTATCACCATCACCTTCATCATCAACAACACTAAATCCTATATACCTGTTTTGTCCTTAGCAATAAGTCCTTGAGCGCTGGCAACTACAGATACAAAAAGGACATCTGAATCAGCTCAAATAAATGAACAACAATTACAAGAAATGTTATTTTTTTTGGGTACTATTTTATATTATATTATTCCTAGCGCATTTGAACAATGTATGGATATTTGCGCTTTATAAATTAAATTAAATATTATTATTAAGCAACACTGCAACATGGACTTCATTACTATAAACCCAACCTCGACCCTAGAGCCCTCTCTTCTCACTCCTCTCTTCTCGCTAGAGAGGGCCCTGGGTACGAGATTGCTACAAACCTGTAATAGCAATCTTCGCCAGCCATTTTGATGTTCCCATGGAGATCTGTTTCTTGACAGCTTTGAGGAATCCTGCGTGACTTTTGGGGTCAACATGAAATACTTCCCTGTAGGTAAATAATCAACCAATCAGACACACATATACTGCGTGGTAACTCTTGTTATACCATAACGTATATAATATCCCGTGCGCTGTACCACAGGAAGCCCAATATGATATATTCCGCGCGCTGTACCACAGGAAGCCCAATATGATATACCGCGTGCTGTACCACAGGAAGCCCAATATGATATATCCCACGCTGTACCACAGGAAGCCCAATATGACATACCGCGCGCTGTACCACAGGAAGCCCATCAGAAAGACGCGCGCAGAACATCTTTTTATTTGTAACAATAGACTCAAACGAAGTCCTAGAATTAAACACCACCACGGCATGTCCGTGCAGCGAGATTTTATCTGCTCTAACTTCACCATTACCGTCACCTTGTGTAAAGGCCTAGACGCAGCAGCGTATCTCCGACTCGGCAATTTGTGGCGCGCAATATCACAGGCAGCCCAGCCAGTGCTACTGCATTTCTGCGGGCGCGTCTATGTTATGGACCTTTTCGTAGTTTCCCAGAATGCTTCATGATTCTGCGCGCGCAAGCGAGGTCAGGGTACAAAATAGATCGAAAATATTAAGAGAGAATGAAGAAATTCAGTAAAAAACTTAGACTTTTAAATTAAAAGTGCGTAAGAAGAATTACAAAGATAGATGCAAATTCTCAAGCAAATAAAATATTTTTATTCTGTTCTTGATTCGTTACAGTAGTCATATTTTCCTCAAAACACGATCAATTCTAAATATTTTTTACCCCTGACCTCGCTTGCGCGCGCAGAATCATGAAGCATTCTGGGAAACTACGGAAAGGTCCATTGCCATGCTATTTATATACCTTATAAGTTCAAATATCTCAGGCTTCATTCGCTCTCTATCTTCCATTCTTCTCTGCATTGCTACAATGATTGTATCAGTCTTGTCTTTTGTCCCGTGTTTAACCGACTTCTCAGCGGCACCTGTACGAACACCGACAATATTACAACCACGTAAACGACTCTAACAGTGAGTAACTATTTGATGCAGTTGCGTGTTACAAAAGTATATTTAAATCACAATACTATTATTATTAATACTGAACATGATGCCGGATGGTGCTGCTAATGATGATGATGATGACAGAGTCCTACATAGGACGTATATTTAGATCACAATACTGATCATGATGAGAATATGCCGGATGATGATGCTAATGATGATGATGATGACAGAGTCTTACATAGGACGTATATTTAGATCACAATACTGATCATGATGAGAATATGACGGATGATGATGCTAATGATGATGATGATGATGATGACAGAGTCTTACATAGGACGTATATTTAGATCACAATACTGATCATGATGAGAATATGCCAGATGATGATGCTAATGATGATGATGATGATGATGACAGAGTCCTACATAGGACGTATATTTAGATCACAATACTGATCATGATGAGAATATGCCGGATGATGATGCTAATGATGATGATGATGATGATGACAGAGGTGTCCTACATAGGACGTATATTTTAGATCACAATACTGATCATGATGAGAATATGCCGGATGATGATGCTAATGATGATGATGATGACAGAGTCCTACATGGGACGTATATTTAGATCACAATACTGATCATGATGAGAATATGCCGGATGATGATGCTAATGATGATGATGATGACAGAGTCCTACATAGGACGTATATTTAGATCACAATACTGATCATGATGAGAATATGACGGATGATGATGCTAATGATGATGATGATGATGATGACAGAGTCTTACATAGGACGTATATTTAGATCACAATACTGATCATGATGAGAATATGCCGGATGATGATGCTAATGATGATGATGATGACAGAGGTGTCCTACATAGGACGTATATTTAGATCACAATACTGATCATGATGAGAATATGCCGGATGATGATGCTAATGATGATGATGATGATGATGACAGAGGTGTCCTACATAGGACGTATATTTAGATCACAATACTGATCATGATGAGAATATGCCGGATGATGATGCTAATGATGATGATGATGACAGAGTCCTACATGGGACGTATATTTAGATCACAATACTGATCATGATGAGAATATGCCGGATGATGATGCTAATGAGATGATGATGACAGAGTCCTACATAGGACGTATATTTAGATCACAATACTGATCATGATGAGAATATGCCAGATGATGATGCTAATGATGATGATGATGATGATGACAGAGTCCTACATAGGACGTATATTTAGATCACAATACTGATCATGATGAGAATATGCCGGATGATGATGCTAATGATGATGATGATGATGATGACAGAGGTGTCCCTACATAGGACGTATATTTAGATCACAATACTGATCATGATGAGAATATGCCGGATGATGATGCTAATGATGATGATGATGACAGAGTCCTACATGGGACGTATATTTAGATCACAATACTGATCATGATGAGAATATGCCGGATGATGATGCTAATGATGATGATGATGACAGAGTCCTACATAGGACGTATATTTAGATCACAATACTGATCATGATGAGAATATGCCGGATGATGATGCTAATGATGATGATGATGATGATGACAGAGTCCTACATAGGACGTATATTTAGATCACAATACTGATCATGATGAGAATATGCCGGATGATGATGCTAATGATGATGATGATGACAGAGGTGTCCTACATAGGACGTATATTTAGATCACAATACTGATCATGATGAGAATATGCCGGATGATGATGCTAATGATGATGATGATGATGATGACAGAGGTGTCCTACATAGGACGTATATTTAGATCACAATACTGATCATGATGAGAATATGCCGGATGATGATGCTAATGATGATGATGATGACAGAGTCCTACATGGGACGTATATTTAGATCACAATACTGATCATGATGAGAATATGCCGGATGATGATGCTAATGATGATGATGATGACAGAGTCCTACATAGGACGTATATTTAGATCACAATACTGATCATGATGAGAATATGCCGGATGATGATGCTAATGATGATGATGATGATGATGACAGAGGTGTCCTACATAGGACGTATATTTAGATCACAATACTGATCATGATGAGAATATGCTGGATGATGATGCTAATGATGATGATGATGATGATGACAGAGTCCTACATAGGACGTATCACAATACTGATCATGATGAGAATATGCCGGATGATGATATGCTAATGATGATGATGATGATGACAGAGTCCTACATAGGACGTATATTTAGATCACAATACTGATCATGATGAGAATATGCCGGATGATGATGCTAATGATGATGATGATGACAGAGTCCTACATAGGACGTATATTTAGATCACAATACTGATCATGATGAGAATATGCTGGATGATGATGCTAATGATGATGATGATGATGATGACAGAGTCCTACATAGGACGTATATTTAGATCACAATACTGATCATGATGAGAATATGCCGGATGATGATGCTAATGATGATGATGATGATGATGACAGAGGTGTCCTACATAGGACGTATATTTAGATCACAATACTGATCATGATGAGAATATGCTGGATGATGATGCTAATGATGATGATGATGCTGACAGAGTCAGGAAGAAGATTTAGATCACAATACTGATGATAATGTATGCCGGATGCTGATGATGGAGTGATGCTGCTGCTGCTGATCATCAACGATAGTGATGATGATATGAGAGATGACGATGATGGTGATGATGACAGAGATGATAATGCTGCTGATGACGATGATGACTGATGATATTATTCATGGTTAATATCTTACGTTGTAAACAGTCGGCATTCAGTAAATCTTGACATCTTTCATGACATTTGACACCACATTCTAGAAAAAAACAAGAAACCTTAAAATATTTACAAATCAAAGGAATCAAGAAAGTCATACGTCGAAGCATCAGTTAAGATTCATTCTGCTTCACACGTCACAATACATCAAATCCACAGGGAACCCAATCATCTTTCCTTTTCCCATAGTCACTGGGGTCCCTGTGTTCGCATAGTCACTGGGCTCCCTAGCTGTGTAGTCTAGATGTATCCCGTTACCTTTACACTTCAGTCCTTGCCAAGCAATACCCCATAGCAGCCCCTCACATTCGTAGCAGTAAGCGGGAACTTGAGTTGACCAACGCTCAAAGTTATGAGGAGTCGTGTCTAATAATTCAGTAAAATGGATGAGTGAATGGATAGATGGTCGGATAGATGGATGAGTATTGGGATGGTTGGATACATGGGTGAATGGATGGGAAAGATGGGTGAATGTGAAGATGGACGGATGGGAGGATGGATGAATGAGTGTTGGAATGGTTGGATAAATGGGTGAATGGATGGAAGGATGGGAGGTGGATGGATGAATGTTGGAATGGTTGGATAAATGGATGAACGGATAGGATGATGGATGGATGAGTGTTGGGATGGTTGGAAAGATGTATGGGTGAATGCATAGATGGATGGATGGGAGGGTGGATGGATGAGATCGTTGGATAAATGAGTGAATGGATGGACGGATGGTAGAATGGAAGGACAGATGAATGGATGGATGCACAAATGGATGGATAAACAGTGGATGAATGCACATATCAATGTCTAAAATAACATTACCTGAAATAGGATAGATCAAAGCTTGCAAGGCTTTCTTATAGACATGTTGTTTCTGGTGAAAGTCAGAATAGATGGTTAATTCAGCCTCATATTAACGTTCCTGATCCCCGACCAATAATTATCAACATCGATCAGAAGGCTTTTTTTGGTTTCTAGTCCAACAGACAGCCCAACCATTTTTTCTAATGTTAGTTATAATAAATAAAAACATTTGTATGCGCGCGTCTTTTTTTTGATGGGTTTCCTGTGGTAGAGCGCGCGGAATACATATTATATTGGGCTCCCTGTGTTTTACGTTAGGAATCGCGGGTTTCCTTGCGTTTACGTAGCAATGGAAAGATACTACATTGAACGTAAACGCGCGATTGAACGTAAACGCACGCCTGTGGAAACACCAAAGTAAGAGGGTCTCAATGCGGTTAAGCGTTAGCCGTAAAAAGGCCTAAAATTTAGTCGTTAGGCGTAAAATTAGAGAATTTTAAGCCGTTAGACGTAAAAAAAACGTAAAAAGATTTTGTAACCATTTTCATTGAATTTTCACGTCTGAACTCCCGGGCTGAACTCATATGAACGAACGTAAAAAGCCGTTAAGCGTATACGCTACCCCCCCCCCCCCCCCCCCCCCCCCCCCCCCCCCCCCCCCCCCCCCCATTGAGACCCTCAAGTAGATATGTTAAAAATAATCGAAGGTTCATAGTTCAAATATATTATTCTATTATTTATTCACAAATAACTGGAAACTGAAATTGCTAAGGGAAAACATATATATAAATACGTTGTGAGTCATTTTTCACTGGTTTACTGAATTCTTTAAACACATTGTTTTACTTTCATAATCTACTTCCTTCCAGAACCACAAAACTTACCCACCATAAAACCCCAAACACACAACTACAAAACCACAAAACCCTAAACCTAACCTTCAAACAACTCAAAACCTGTAAAATTAAAACCATTTGTCTTACCAATTCTTCATCGTTGAGATTGGCTCGTTGAGCCATGTTCAATTGTGCTGGGAAGGTTCTCTTGGTGGTACGTTGATGATGCTGAAGGAAAAAAACAGGAAGAGTAATCAATTGTACTTCAAGAACGAAACGAAAATCAGTCAGGCAGCACCAATATGAGCTAATATGTAAGCATAAAACCCCACAGTATTCGTCAGAAAACTGTGCTATATTAAACTAGTAGATATCTGAGAATAGAGTGAAACCTTAATTGCTATCTCGAACTAGAAACAATATCCCTTCATTCTATTTTCCTGTAAAATGTACAGTGGAACCTCGATATAACGATACTCGATATAGCGATGTTCCCGGTATGGTCTGGTATAACGATCAACATTTGACAGCCCGGTAAATGGTACAGTATTAAAATGTATGGAGAAAAATCCCGATTTAACGATACTCGATATAACGATATTCCCGATATAACGATCACAATCTGGCAGCCCAAACGTAAAATTTACCCTGATAATAACGATAAAATAAATCATCGCGCGATGAAAAAGGAGGCTTAACACTTGGAATGATATGACAACACTTTTTAAAATCCTTTAGTTTTCATTGCATAAGGACTGTAACGTGTCTGTCAACAGTTTGTTACGATAGAGATTACATCGCCGGTACAGCTGTAAGGCACAACGGACACTACATGAAAAATCAATTATTAACAATACCCCGATATAACGATATTTTTGGTTCTTTTCCCGAAAAATCGCTATATCGGGAATTCGTTATAACGATCTCCCGATATAACGATCTAATTTGGTCAGTCCCTTGGCACATCGTTATATCGAAGTTCCACTGTAATCTCGAGCAATGTGTTGCTTGCCTTCTTGACAGTTTGAAAGTTCCAGACCACTCTACTGAATTAGTGTCTGAGGTTATCTGGTTTCTCAAATACACTCAAAGTTTGGTATGCTTGAGTGTCAAAAGAATTAAATAAATCAATAAAATGCGTAGAGGACGATTGTACTTACGAATGGTATAGACTTCTTTCGACGGTTGTCTCGAATTTTGACAGGCAATGTCTCGACATTTCTCAACAATTCCGCATTCCGTTCATTCCTGGAAGAACAACAACAATGAGGATATCATCCATCTGTTAATGACAAGTTTTCCTTGACAAGGAAAAATTGTCAAGGAAAACTTGTCGAGGAAAATTTGCTCGTGTAGATGCAGCTTTACTCCCTTCATTTCTTTCTTCATTCCTTTCTTTCCTCCAATTTTCCTATCTTCCTAACTTTCCCAGTTCCCTTTGTTCTCCCGTTCTCTCCCTTTGATGCTCTCATTTCCCCTTGTTTCCCTTTCCATCAGTTCTTCTTTCAGTACATTACACAAGTGACTTGCGATTTACCAAGATGCTTTGCGAGAGCTGGGCGTTTTCTTGATGGCATGTTTTCTCACAAGTCTACTTGGCAGTTCGTCGAATTTATCGCCACCTTCTTGGTGACTATCTACGTAGTCATTTGGTACTACCTCCCACTCGGCTTGCAGAATCTGTCATTTAAAAAAAGATTATTAAGGTGATTCCCTTGTTTTGCATTGCACACGCTTACTGCGCACGATTCTCTAGCTCGCGCGTAGCTTGCGCACATTTGAGATCGCTAAATTTTCAAGATGGCGGCTATTGAGATAAACAGGCTTAAAACGGCCTTTTTACAAATGCGAGCAAAACAAAACAAACAAAACAAGACCCAAAATGAAACAAACAAAGTTTCCACACATTAATAAGCACGTTTCTTTTCACTACGAAAGAGTAAATGTCTATTTTGGAAGAATCTCTACCCAGTCTCCACGCGGAAATTATCAAAAGTACGTGCCAAAACTGAGCGTTTTGCAAAATATTTCACCAACGAGCACGGTGACCCCCATTTTTTATTCAATAACTTTCATTACACTATAGTTCTTTAGTATATAGCAAAGTATTTCAAACATAAAAAAAATTGAATGAAAGCATACGGAGTATCGATTTTTAGACCCTCTCGGTGCTTCGAACATCTGTGTTTTTTGTTCTATTTTTCGACAACTATGCAAAATTCGAGCATTTTCTTACTATCAGACGGTAGGCTAGAGATACAAAAGCTATAGCAAACACATCATTTCATTATTAATAGTTTGTCTTTTAAGTTATGGCAAATTATTTACCCGATCCCGATGCCACGCGATACTCGACCGGAAACCCTAAAATACCATAATTTCAAAGCAGTGTAGCGCAAAAATGAGCACGGTGACCCCCTCTTTTTATTGCATTTTTTGAAACTCCATACTGTAATGTATCACCATGCCAAGTTATAGAAAATTCTAGGATTTGCTTATCACCTTAATTATTATTAAATTTATGTACATATTCTTCGAACGTTATATTTCAAGTATTGACAATATCAGACCCGAGGTCTGTACAAACAAATACCCAGAGGTCTACTACTTTCCTGTACTTATGGCATTTTTAATCGAGGTGGTTAATTTTCACTTTTTGTCGTGACAAAAAATCCGTAATCGTTCACGGGCATTACCGACGATTCTTGCCCGCTAAACAACCAATCAGATCGCGCGATTTTACCGAAAGTAGCTCATAAATCGCAAAACTTTCTGGGTATGCCAACAACGTAATTTATCAAATATTAGGCCTTCGCTCAAGCATATCACTGTATGTTATGACTGTGAGTCCTATATATTTGCAAACAAACATGTGGGAAATTGTATCCATCGAGAACAAGCTTTAGCATTTTATACATGTTTTTAAATGTGAATTTATGGAAATACAGTTTGATCATGAAATCGAAAACGAGAAGTGAATACATTTTGATGATGTTACAAACTAGTATATTTCGGCGACTATCTGTCGCCATCGACTGGCAGCGCAAGTGTTGTGTGTGTTTTACAAGTGTTTTACATGTTTTATAAGAACATAATTTGTTTACTCCCTGGCATACCCAGAAAGCTTTGCGACTGATGGGATAAATTGAAGGGGCCTGGTGACTGGCACGTCATCCATTCATACCTCGTCCTGCTGTTCCTGCAAGATCTGTTTTTTCAGTAATTCACTTTGTTGACTTTCAGGCATCTCAGATGTTTCGTATTCCTCATATTTCGATTCATCATCTAGTGATTCACGACTGGGAGAATATACTCTGAAGTCTCTATTTCTACTCCTATAAGACAATGCAAGAACAATGTAAATGACTTCATATGGGAACCCTGTGTATTTTCAGAATGAGGAGGTCTGGGATGACACCCAGTCTCTCACGGTCAACAGTCTCACGGTAAGGAATATATTACTTGAACACGTGACAGGGGCGGATCCAGGATTTTTTTTAGGAGGGGGTGCACCATCTTTTAGGAGGGGGTGCACCATTTATGATCAGGACGTACACAAACTCAAGCACCAATAACGCAGTAGATATCAGCTCATCCAGGGGGGGGGGGGGGGGGTGCATACCCCCTGCACCCCTCCCCTAGATCCGCCCCTGAGTGACTCGTGATAAAAAGCCAACAGAAAGCATGTAGATTTAGATATGTGTTGTAATACCGAATTCGAAGTTTGCCCAACAAAGTTCTATAAAACAAAGTTTGGAACCCACAAACTGTAAATTATTTTATTCATTAGTTTTACATGTCCCACAAGTGTGCCTGTAATCTAGATACCCTAACACAAGCACCATCACCCATAACACAGTGCGAGGTCAACCATGCATTACTGACTTACCTCCCGTGACCTTTCTCTCGGAGTTTCACTTTGGATCTGTCTTTTTGGTCGACTTCACTGTCACTCACACTTCCTTGGATAGGAACCTGGAAGAGTATATCCGATTGGTCCAGGAAACCAGCAAGGTCATCGGAGATAATGCTTCCTTCATCTTGGGGTTGAGTTGAAGTGTCTTCTGCTATTTCAACACTTATCTCATCGCTTATTGCTGGTGACGGAACAGAACAAAGATCTATAATACAGACATCTTTGTCTGGTCACTTTTACAGTCGAACCCCCACAATGGCTACCTCTCTGTAACGGCCAGAAATGTTTGTCCTGGTCACCAGCAAGTTCATACATTTATTGTCATTGTTGCCATCGAAACCATTACACACAACGGCCACAAAATCTTGTCCCGGTCATTTACAGGGCCACAGGGTCATTTAGAGGGCCACAGGGTCATTGGTCATTTAGAGGGCCACAGGGTCATCGGTCATTTAGAGGGCCACAGGGTCATCGGTCATTTAGAGGGCCACAGGGTCATTTAAGGGCATCATCGGTCATTTAGAGGGCCACAGGGTCATTGGTCATTTAGAGGACCACAGGGTCATCGGTCATTTAGAGGGCCACAGGGTCATCGGTCATTTAAAGGGCCACAGGGTCATCGGTCATTTAGAGGGCCACAGGGTCATCGGTCATTTAGAGGGCCACAGGGTCATCGGCCATTTAGAGGGCCACAGGGTCATTGGTCATTTAGAGGGCCACAGGGTCATCGGTAGTCTCCCTCGCAGCCGTGTTTAGTGTCGTCACGCAACGCTCTCTCCAAACACGGCTGCGAGGGAGACTAGGTCATCGGTCATTTGAGTGGGAAACCTACGGCACAGAGTGATTACGGTACGGAATCGAAGTCATTGTATTCAACCAATCACAGCACGCAAAATCATTGCTCAACCAATCAGAATGCTTGGATACAGCACGGCCACGGCGTCACCGCACGGTACGAACCGCAGCGTAACTACTTCCCACTCATACAAAAACGACTCTATTACTGATGCAAACATTGGAGCCCATTTCCCCACAAAGGCAACAGTGAGATGTCTAAAGGTCAGAGACAACAACATCCTCTTAGATTAACATGCAAACTGACTGCAGTATTAGAATTAATGATGTGCTTTATAGAATAACTAGAACGGTGTTCTGATGAACCTTTTTTGCCAACCCAGAAGTTGATAGTAGAAAGTGCACGGAAAGGAAAGGACGCTGAAGCATGATAGCAGGGTTTAAAGGCTTACATGGACTAATGGTGCCAAATTCTCTCCTTTCCTTTTCTCGTTTTGCCTGTTGCTGTAATATTTCCACTTCCTGGTCCATGATGTTATAAAACATGTCAAGCTTCTCTTGTAGAAGTCTTGCATCTTCTTCTGACAAACCTAGAACGAAAGACAAAACAGAGACTCGTGTCACAATCATAATCATCAGCCACTTACTGTACCTTCATCCCACCACACCCGACCACACCCAGTGCCCTTCCTCCGGCACCTCTCAAGGAAGGTTCCCACAGTGGAAAGATCATACCAGTGAAAAGAAGCCCAGCTGAATACTTCAATCAACTCTGTGTCATAGCTAATGTTACCATGACATCTATAACCATGGTAACTGTTACTATATGCATGGTGACTTAAAAGGATTCGCAGGACAACGTTAGAGGTTCCATGGTTCCATAATATTATTATTATGGTCTGCAGATGTACGACTGGCCCCAGTTGCACGAAAGGTGAATAGCACTATCCAACGGATAAAACAGATGCAGCTATCCAATAAATTGTATCTGTTGGATAGGACTTATCTGGTGGATAGTGCTATTCACTTTTCATGCAACGGGTCCTGGTCTTTAAAACAATAAAGTCATGCAGACAACTTTAGGACCAAATTTTTCTGTCCATTTTTCCGAGGTGTCTTACATGTAGATAGAGGGAGTTTATAGTAAAACAGTGCAGCAGCAGCTAGGGACCAGACAAAGGCGTCCAACTCAGAGAGGTGTCAGGTGTCTGGCTTAGATGGGTGACCACCTAAAGAGAGTTAATTGATGGTACATGGATGTATGAAAGTCATTTTGTGAGGACAGGTGTAGATGTATGTATGAGTACTGCAATTTTCTGAAATTGTGCCATAGCCTGAGAAAACAGTTGTCCTGTCGCTCACTCCCAGGGGTCACTCTGCAACTTACATCATCAGTATGGAATTTCTGGCTCTGTTGCTCAGACGTCTCTTTTGCAAAGTGACCCTGGGGAGTGGAGTGAGTGAAAGGACTGCAGTTTTCTCAGGCTACACAATATTGTGTGCAATCTCACCTGAAGGCAGCTCAAATCTAGTGTCTACAAGAAGCTTATGCCCTGTTGGTTCTTTGTTTGATTCGTGTACAAGAGATATCCATGTCCCTCTTCCTTCCTGTGGTATCAATGAATATTGAAGATTCTTGTAAAATAGCAAGATGAGAAGAGACGTAGAAGGAGTAGGAATAATGGTATAGTCTCCTTCGCAGCCGATTTTAGTCTCGTTCCATTCCCCTGCAGTCCTTATGGAATGAGACTAAAAACGGCTGTGAATTAGGAGATTGAGACTAGAGTAATGCATGGTTGTCACACAAGAAATAAATTGTACTGTTACACAGGAACAAGAGAAAAAAAGATTAGATTGACTCTAAATGAGAACAACAGGACAGAAAGAAGGACTATGTTTGGGAGTTCTTGGCCATTCAAGGGAATAACATGGATTTTAGAACATCCTTGTAATTATTAACATATACATGTAATGGAAATTATTAGATGCTTCCTACATGTATCCATTAGATAGGTCCCATAACCCAATAAATATTGATCCCCCCTCCCACCCCTGGGGATAATCTTCAATCCACCCAAAAAGGAGTAGGAGTGTGAAAATGAGATTAAAGAAAGAAATGAATGAATGGGAGAATGAAGTGGAATAGAAGGTTGGCAGATGGTTCTCCAAAATTTGACTCTCGACCTCTGCAAGTGTCGTGTCGTTGTAGTCTAATTTTTTTGGAATGACTATGTTGGAGTCTCATTCTACAAGCCGAAGCCTTGGGCTTGAATTTTAAAACTGCAAAGTCATGCTTACGCCATGGGCCACTCCTAAGTTGAAAGAAATACTGTAGGGTCAGAATAAATTGGACAGTACCTCTTGTGAATGGTGTATTTGCATGAGTGGTATGGCAACATATCCAAGCATGGTATCAGAGAAGAATCCCTTATTCCATAGCTCTAAGAAGAGGCTTTGGTCAAGTTTATTGGTCTCACTGAAACAAGAAATAATAAAACAAATCAATAAACTATAAAGAGATCAATTTTATATTAATAAATATAAATAGGGGTTTATAAAACAGAGTATCATTTTATGGCTGTGGTCCTTTGCTTATAATAGGAGCAAGTTCGAGTGTGGAATTCTAAGAAAGAGCAGACACCTCCCATAAGTGCCACCTAGCTCCCATAATCAGACACCTCTCAAAAGCAGACACCTCCCACAAGCAGACACCTCTCATAATCAGACACCTCCCATAAGAAGACACCTTCCAAAAGTAGCCACCTCCCAAAAGCAGACACTTACCCCTGTAAGCAAACACCTCCCATAAGCAGCCAGCTCCCATAAGCAGCCACCTCCCAAAAGCAGACAGTACCCCTGTAGGCAGACACCTCCCATAAGCAGACACCTCCCATAAGCAGACACCTCCCATAAGAAGACACCTTCCAAAAGTAGCCACCTCCCAAAAGCAGACACTTACCCCTGTAAGCAAACACCTCCCATAAGCAGCCAGCTCCCATAAGCAGACACCTCCCCAGTACCCCCAGACAGTCCTCCCCCAGACACCCCATAAGCAGACAATACTCCCATAAGCAGACAATACTCCCTGTAAGCAGACACCTCCCATAAACAGACCCCCCCTCCCCCCCCCCCCCATCCCCCCCCCCCCCCCCCCCCCCCCCCCCCATAAGCTAACACCTCCCATATAAAGCGGATACCTCTCATAAGCAGACACCTCCCATATTAGCACACACATACCCTTGGTCCCAATGGTGTATGCTTTATACATGTGACTGGTCAAGGATTAAAGGCAGATCGATCTATCATTAATTAAGTGGCCAATTATCAAAAGTTCCAAACATATGTTGTATAATTAATTCTGATGAGCCTCTCAATTAAATGAAGTCACCATGTGAATACAACAGGAACGACTAGAAACAAACTACATTTGCACACAGTCTTCAGCATCTGACCACGATATTACAGAACTAAAGACTACTGTACCATGCTGTACATTGCATTCTGATGAAGCCAACAAAATTATAAATTCAAGGTGAATATATGTAGGGCATCTCAAATATGCTAAATATATAAATAACACAAACTCTAAT
Source organism: Actinostola sp. cb2023 (assembly GCA_033675265.1). Taxonomy (NCBI): domain Eukaryota; kingdom Metazoa; phylum Cnidaria; class Anthozoa; order Actiniaria; family Actinostolidae; genus Actinostola; species Actinostola sp. cb2023. Next base: position 85,302 of record JAUJYZ010000948.1, on the reverse strand, counting down.
GAAGATTAATTACCAGGAACTTACAATACAAACTCTTGTCCCCAAGTCGGAGCAAATCCTTTGTCAATCTCAGTTTGAAGGGAAGCATTCTGCAGCAATACTTTCACGTAGGTACTGAGCTTTCCTTTGAGAATGAAAGTACTATATTTTAGATTTTAATTAAGCTTGATACATTGACATAAGATAAGCTTACTTTATTTACTATACAGTAATTTAGAAACAATTTCTAGAGCATTACTGAGTGGAGAATGGACTAGTTTTAGTTTTTAGTAATGATAAGTGTCAAATGCTGAAACGCATATTTTGCGTTTTGATAATTAAGTATTTATAAAGTTCGCTTACAATACTGTATACCAGGATCAACGAATAAAAAAAACAATCACCACAAACAATGATCTTCTCATTAATTTAACCAAGAGTAAGTTTACAACATTTGTAGCTCATAGATGTCGAACAAAGGGTACTTGTGAGGCAAGAAAGGGGACAGAACTGTATCAGAATGTAAGGAGAATATATTCAACAATACCCGATCAATATCAACTCCAACCAGTTGCTTCACAATCGGAATGCTACTAGTTTGGGACAATCAAATAGAGATCGGAAGAGTACCTACCTTTATTCGTAGAGATCTTTCCTTTCTTGACTAAAAAGTTCATCAAATCAAACACGAATTAACAGAAAAGTTGAACAAACATCACAGTCAGAAAGCTGAGAATTTTAATTTAGGTTGTGACAACAAATATTGTCGATGTAATTTGTGTGCACCATAACTCACCAATAACACACAGAATAGACATTACTTAGAGTACTCCGCCATCGAGACTGTACGCTTGAAGGTTGAGGTTTCAAAAGTGAATAAGTTTTACGGAAAATTCATCTGTATTTTGATGAACAAACGCGAATTATTTTGGAAGAAGGAAGTCTATTCATAATGTGTTCATTATGGCGAACAAATGAGCAGTCAAGCATGTCGGATATGCAACGTCACGCAATACGTCACGGTGAATATGACGCTTTTATACACTGCATGTACTTACAGTCTGTATATGCTTATACGTATTTGGTCATTTGGTGACTCCAAAGGGCATCCGAGATAGAACATAATGTAAGAGATAAATCGTTCAAAAAGTACGAAGAATTTAAGATACAGCGAATCTTCGAGATAGCAAGCAAATCTTCGAGATAGCAAATCTTCGAGATAGCAAATCTTCGAGATAGCAAATCTTCGAGATAGCAAATCTTCGAGGACCTTCGAGATAGCAAAATCTTCGAGATAGAAAATCTTCGAGATAGCAAACTTCGAGATAGCAAATCTTCGAGATGTAAAATCTTCGAGATAGAAAATCTTGGTTAAAAAATGGTTAGGTATGTGCGGCGAGATGTTCAGACCTGGACCCTGTTTTTGGAATTTGTCACTCGCGAAAACCTGGATTTACGAATTTCCCAAATAAAAAAAACCTGGATTTACGAATTTTTATTGACGATCTGATACGATGCATTCGTCAGGATATTTTGCCAGACTAACACTCTAACACCTTTACGTCTGACTGACGCCATTATTATTGTTTTACTGAAACGCCGATACCACATTATGCAAATTATTAAAAATTAATAAATGTTTTTAGGCTATAACCTGGATTAATGATTTTTATGCGTTCATTTTACCTGGATTAGAGAATAAAATGGCCCAAAACCTGGACCCTGTACCGCCGCACATATATATCATGTAATTATTGGGAGTACCCCCCCCCCCCCCCCCCCCCCCCCCCCCTCCTCCATTTGGTCATTTGGTGTTATGTTATTTGGCATGATATAAAGCTTTTGAGTCGAAAAAAAATTTAGACGAGTCCCGAACAATGAATTTTATAAATTTGGTCACGTGATTATAGTTTGCTCAGTTTTGCTTTCTACTTCTACTTTTCCTTTTCGTTGTTGTTAATTTTCTCTTCACTTGAAATTGTCTTAATAGAGTTTCGGACAATGCAAGCCATGAAATGATTCAGTATGCCATATGACAGATTTCGTATGGGACGTGTCACGTGACATGTTACGTCATAAATCACATTTTACAATATGGGCCAATGGGGACATAAGGAAATAAAGATATGTTTTTGCAGTTATGATCGGTGGGCCATCATTCGTATTTTAGGATAATAATATAAACTGCAAAAACATATTTAGTTCCTTTTGTCCCCATTGGCCCATTTTGAAAAAGGTGATTGATACAATACAATACAATTGATGACGTAACATGTCAGCTAGCATAGCGTGAATTTTTTTGTGAACCTCAATTTACGGCTGAGTGAGACATATCAATCAGAAGAAATAGATAAACTGATGGCAGTAGTTAGTCTCCTTCGCAGCCGGTTTTTGAGAGCGTTACGTGACGGAACAAAAAACGGATGCGAGGGAGACTAGGCAGTAGCGGGGAAAATAAATGAATGCTATTTTCCATTCTATACTCACTTGTTCCTCTGATCGTGATTTTTTCTCGATGCGAACACCAACCACAGATTTGATACCCGTAGGTCACACAAGCCTGCGAAAAGTTGCGTGACATATTGCAGCTAAATCCTAATAACGTAATAAAACAAAATTAATCGACACTGATCACAGCATTTTCTATATATAGTCACCACTTATGGGCTCCTGAGTCACGCAATCCAGTTTATTGCGCTTACAAAAAGAGGCGATATGACTTTAAAAAAAGATAGTGAATACAGAATATCATTCTCTATAATTATAATTTTGTAATATATTCTATGAAATATCAAATTTGAAATCTAACTAATAATGATTTTCTAAAATGATGATGATGATGATGTAGACTCTTCCTCAGTCCACGCTCGGCCGTTACAATACAATACAATATATTGCACTTCCTAATGATGATGATGATCTAAGTTAGCTCCATACTGTGCTTTTAAAGGTGGTTACTAGGAGCCCATAATGGGCTCCTGGTGGTTATAATTAAGTAGCTATAAAATTATGCCCCAAGTTGGAAAAAGAACAACCGCGGAGTCAATTCAGTACGACTGATAAAGACTGATGCCTTGTTCCGAAGGGAATAGATTACTATCTACCAAATGTCATATCTCCTTTGTTTTCCCACCACGAATCGATCGTTTATACAAGGCCACTTTGGTAAACGTTTTCGAAAAACTCCCAAAAGCCAAAAACGACGATTTTCTGTCTTTAGCAAAGACAGAAAATCGTGTTCAAACCGGAAAAACGTATATTTAACAATTATTCGTCGAGGGCGAAGTGGATTCGGCTGAATATAAACCGAAATGAATTTAGTATTTACCAATTTAGAACCTCAAAATTAAATAATATTTCAAAAAATTAGTGATTCTGAAACTGTGGCAAAACGAGTGTTACACCTGAACCCAGACAACCAATCAGATTGCAGTAGCACGGTGTATGTAGGTTCATATGTTGGTACAGTTGTATACAGGTGTATACTAAATACGTGTGAACCGCGAGGCGAATAACTGGTCGAATTGGTGTGGGATAAGTAGAACAGCGAGTCAGTATTTCCCACTAGCTAACGTATACTTTCCGAGCAAAAACTGAAACTATTTAGTTCGGATTGTTCAATATGACAAAGTGGTAATTATGATTCATTAAATTGTCGCATTATATATTTTATATTGAGTATGTCGACTTCAATATTTGTAATTGTCGTTTATATTCATTATCACTTATCAGTTATAGTTTTTCTTATTGGAGGGCCGTAAGTTAGAAAACTGTAAATGCTTAGCACTTCTCCCTCCATAAATAAAGTTATTGTATTGTATTGTATTGTAAACTGTTAGAAAACAGTCGCAAAATTGCGTTCAATCTGTTTATTTTTAGACAATACACTTCTTTCTTTAGACGTTCATTTTTGTCTCATATTGAAAGAAATGGTAGCGTTAATTAGCATATACACTTGTTATACAATTGACCATTAATATAGTAAAAACTTACCTAAATCAGGCTTCTCTGTCCTTAACAGTTTTCCGTCTATTTTCTCCCTTCAAAACTGTTTTATATACATGAATGTTCGTAAAGTATGATCGATAATAAAAAGTGATTTTCGACTTCTCGTTCGGCCTATTTAAATGTAATGTCTCTTAGCCGGATTTCCACCCCCTTGTTATATAGTATATGCCATTTTGCGGCTGACCCTTGGGTTGGCAGATGTATAAATACATGACTTTTTTTGCCTCCGTCTATTAGAATCACCCCGCAATCAGTCCGTCGTCAAACCACGCAAGCAGATTCACGTCCACCGTCTCAAAACGGATAACTGACAGAAATGACGTATTGTTTACTCAGGAAGGCTTATCAGTTACTGTATGGCGACAGAAGAAATGTTTGTATGGACGAACGGTAACCATGGAAACTAACTCCTCATAAAAAGATGGGAGCTCCAGTAAACATAGAATGTCAGTATCCTTATTAGAATGCAGTTCGATGTTTAGTTTGAATCACATCAATGCACATTATGAACTGTAATAATACTACTACTACTACTAGTACTACTACTACTACTACTACTACTACTACTACTACTACTACTACTACTACTACTACTACTACTACTACTACTACTACTACTACTACTACTACTACTACTACTACTACTACTAATAATAATAATAACTTTATTCCTCAAAACAAATTACAAATAAGAGATAGAAAAATAGATAAAAATCCTTATTTACAAAATTTAAAATGATCGCTTGGATTGTTCAATAACAATTAACTAATGATATTAAAATACAAACAATAAATATGAATAATATAATATAAGCAATAATAATAATAATAATAATAATAATAATAATAATAATAATAATAATAATAATAATAATAATATAATAATAATAATAATAATAATAATAATAATAATAAGTTGGTTGAAGTTTGCAATTTTTGGAAGCCGTGAAGAACGATCTGTCCAACTTATATTCATTTATTCATTCGTTCATTTTTTCTTTCTTTCTTCTTATTTTCCTTCTTTCTTCCGTCCTTCTTTCCTCCCTCCCTTTCTTCTTTCTCTTTCTTTTATTTTTCGATTATTTATTAATTAGCCACTATCAAATCGAGCAGGGGACTGGGAATGAGTTTATTAGAATTAATGTCATTACGAAATTACGAGCATGTTGAAATTAGCATCTGTGCAAAGTGTGATGTGAATTGAGCGAATTCTGTCGGAATTACAAACTTTTGAAATTGTGTTGTCCAGCTAAAATTTGACAGCGAATGTATGGTTTGGCTGGACAACGTCAAAATTTTTCAGAGTTTGTATGGGAAAATAGACATCTTTGGTGCCCTCTAGCATCATCAATATTAAGCCGAAGTTCACCAAACTTTCCAGACTAGCTAAGTTTGATCTGCTCTCTCAGAAAATGATGCTCAAATATTGAATTAGTTTTACGGACTTGGTACCAGCTCGTTTTGGGCTTCCTGTATGAGCCCAGTCTCCACGCGTCCAAATCGAGATTTCTATGACGTCACATATGGCGAGATGTCGGCAGAAGAAGAAAATATGGCGGAGGCAGTTGTAGAAAATCGACTAAATACAAGGTTCTTTTGCCACGAATGCAATCGTTATATCTCGCCAAACCTACCGGTAAGAGCCAAGTACACATGTAGTCCTCGTTTCTCTCACTCTCGCTTCACGCTACGGATTCTATTTAAACCTTTTATATGACTTCAGACAGTGTGACTGCGAGAATTTATAATGAAACGAGCCAAGACCTTTCTTTTCCTGTTGAGAGCTTTCAGTTTCATTTTAAAGATCTAGTGTAATATATAGTCTGTATTTCTTCAAGATTGAGTTTATAGAGTACGAACTTTTAATACAGATTACTAATAACTGCGTAGATAAGCGGAGAGATCTGTCTTCATAACTACAGACTACAGTAAATGTAGAAAGTCGTCAGTACTTTAATATTTCCGCATCATCTTTAGAAAGTGTGTTTATTGTAATTGTGTAGCGTGTCTAGAAAGTTGTCAACTCTGAATTCACAGATTTGTGGTGGTTGGAAATACTGACAGTTGGATTCAATCGGGTCTAAAGTCTATATATATAATTTGTGCTTAGTCGGCAATATGTTACAGTAGGTTGAGCAATAATACATCATTGCGTGTACATGTCAATCATACTGGATTTCTTGTTTATATGACATTGATTATAATATTAAAATCAAACTCTATTGCCCAAACTTCAAACACCCACAACTTCAGCCAGGAACATTGCCACATTATCAATGCTATAAACTACATGTTCGTGATGCAATCGTAAATGCTGTCTAAGCTTAATGTATTTGTCCATAAAGAAATATCAGCTGTCCATATTATGTTTGTGTGGATTCATGGTTGGAGTGTTGTCAACTTAGCCAATGTTCACAGTGACATTGTCAACAGTTTAAAGTCATCAATAGAAAACCACAGGTGCTATATAAAAGGTCGGCTAGATTGCAGAATACCCATGCACAGCAAGCTACATGTATCTCCCTTTGTGTTCTGTTATGAACCTGGGAGTTTAGGTTGTCGCACAGTGGTATTCTGCAATTGCTCCCATATAGTCCTAGTATAATTTCTGAGGGTTGTACACATGTATTGTCAATGTTGTATTTAGCGAGTGTATGTTCTCAAAAGGTTTTGTAATTGCCTTTTTTAGTACAACTGAGTTTTTATGTAATATAAGAGAGAGAATTGCAGCCAGTCTGGAAAATGTGGTATGGCTGTTGAGCCACCTAGTTTTTAGATACATATAGAGTATTTACTACTCAAAAACCTAGTGACAACCCTGGTTATATAGTAGTATACATGTACAAACAAGTGCGACCTTCAAAACATCTTCTGATTAAAAATTAGTCAGATGTTAATCAAACAACATGGGAGTATCCAATCCTTACAAAGTTCGTTTGATTGTCTGCCATCTACAGTAGACTGGAGTTTGTCTGAAAGCGTCTAATAATATTTATCATGGTTATACTTCAACGATAATCCATCCTTGTACAACATATGTTTGTGTGATTACTGATCTGATATTAATTGAATCATATCCCTTGTGATACATATAGGAATTCACATGTCCACAGTGTGAAGGAGGATTTGTTGAACAGTTGAATGGCGATGAGTCAAGGTATTGTAGACTTTTCGTTGTCAAAATAAGTTGATGGGTGTCGAATGGTCCTTGCAAAAAGCCTCACAAAATTTCGGTCAAATTTTGAGGGCCTCGAAGTCTAGTTTTTTTTGCAAAAAGCTGTAGACCTTAGAGTCTTGAATTTTGAAAACAAAGGAAATTGGTGATAAAGCATCTCGGCTCGCCTTGACCATTCGACGCCCCTAAATTGGCAAGTAGCACATTTCTCTGTCAATTCCAAATGAAGGAGTCCCTGCAATGATGGCATAAGATAGTGATTTCTGATCAAAATTTAGAATCTCCTGTGGACTCTCTGAATTCTAAGGAGAATTTGGATTTTGATCTCAACTCACATACACTCTTCTTGGATAGACCCTTTCATTACTGCACCAGCTATTCTGACTGCTGTTAAAGTACATACATGTATATCATGCCCAGCTCTTATCCCAATTTTGGTCACAAGTCTACACGTCTAGTGTCCCCTAGCTATACATCCTTAAAAATCTTTATTATTTTGCAGTATTGAAGATGACAACACCATGAGTGTAGACATAGAAAGTCCTGACCCTGCAGCAGAGTTCACAGAGGTCAACCTGTTTATTTACATTCACTCAAAACTTTTGAAATAATTATTTTTTACCATTTTTTTCTCTGCAGTTGTGGGGTAGGATGTTCTTAGGTCCAAGTACATCAGGTACCTTCCTACCATTTTCACTATGCTATTACAATGGACAGTCGAAATAAGAAAACTGTGGAAACCTAAAATATGTCTAGAATGTTCATTGTGACCAATCACATACAAGAGTAGTCAAACTGTCAGGCTTTCCAAAATATGTTTTCTTCGAAATCGCTCAAATCTATTCTCTGAGGCGTGGTGTATGCATCTCTCAAATAGAAAGGAATAGCAACGTAATTTCGTACAAGATACATGTACACCCAAGACAGAACATAAATATTCAAACACAATGGCCTTGTTCGGTGATTGATAACGATATATGGTTTCAAGATTTTGCATGTGATTGGTCACAACACAATGAACATTTCAGACATCTTTTAGGTGTCCACGGTTTTCTTACTTCAACTGTAATGCCACGATTTTGTAACAACCTTGTGAACAATCAATATTATTATGTAATTAAGTAATGGTCCGAGTAAGAACTAGGCAGCAGCCAAACGGCAAGGAATGCAGAAAGGTGCTAATTGCAATATAGTTTGAGCCGTAACATGAAAATCTACCATAACTTCATCAGGTAGCACATTTATTTTTCTCCAGTTTACTAAATGATCCCCCCTTAATGAAAACTCTTCTGGCTTTTAATAAAACAAAAATTCTATGTGGGGAACATGGAAAATTCGAAGCCTTTCTGGGCTATTGTTTTGGGGTCTCGTGATTGGATGAAATCTCTTAACACAATAGAAACACCATTTTAAAATAAATTTTCCATAAATTTTATTGAAAAAACAAGTTATCCATACGTTGATGTATTCTCATTATGAAAATACAAACATTCGTATGTGGGGAAAGCGAAATGCCGCAGAACAGTAGAAAGTTGCCTAGTTTGGTACACGCATTGTCACTTAATATCAAATAATGTATATTTAAATGATCATAATACGCCAAGAGTTAAATATTGTATGATATAGCCAATAAGTCTTACGACAAAAGATAGTTAAACGTTTTCGACCGAGGTCATCTTCATAAGTCTTGCGACAAAATATGTCTTTTGTCGTAAGACTTATTGCCTATATCAAATAATGTATATTTAAATGTTTATCATTGTTCTTGTGATTTGCTACTAAAGAAGATGGTGATAACAGACGTGTACATAGAAGACCAGTTTCCAGACAAAGAATAGCAATCAGACGGAGAACTAGTGGTGACGGGGGAGCATCCAGTAATGCTGCTGAGGCGGCAGCTATAGATTTGTAAGTAAAGCATAATAATCTTTCATTTTCCAAGACTGTGTGAAGACCATCTATTATGGACTGTCCTAGGGCCAACAACATAGCCATAATATGGCATAGATGTATGATTATTTGATTATATCACAGCTGCCTAATTGAAAGGGCCTTGAAGCAGGTCTGCCACAGTCCCTGGCCTACGAGATTTGGGCTACCATTCCCTGTGTAACCAATTTTAAATACAAAACAAAAAAAACATTCTTAATTAAACGCACTAAATATTGATCTCAGTGCGTTTTACAACTGAAAGAAAAATAAATAAAAATATAATAATATATATTGAGTATAAGCACTTCAATGCGTAGGGGCATGGACATACTGTACATGTTGTTGTAGTCCAGCTGAGGAATGTCAGTGCATCATGACTCGTCAAGACATCGATGTGAAAATTGAAATCACTATATAATAATATATAATGATGATGTCTGTGTGATAACGAGACAATGCTTGATTTTTAAAAATTCACCTCCAGGCACTTTGAATATTAAAGGAGAATATGATTGATTTACAAAGTGTTTTATGTTCTAGAATAATACAGAATCTGTTGGGAATACCAGGCATGGGTAAGTAGTTGCATGTACCGTGTGACACAAACAGGGGTGACCACTGATCATGTGACATATCAATAGAATGTCTCACCATGTCGTAAGCTGGTTGGCTGAAGTATATGAATACATTAAAAGTGGTCATACTTTTGGTATGTCTCGCAGCTGCTTACAAGATCTGTTGTGATTGGATAATACAAACAATAGAATTCATTATCTACTCATTATATGGTTTGGGTTCTATTGTTTTACTCTATAATAGTATTGAACCAATTGGACTAGATCTTCTAAGAGCTGCGACCTTAACCGTACTTTTTAGTGTCGCACAGTAATTATTTATATCCGCGTGATAGGCAACTTTTGCGGATCATGAAATATAAATTAATGAATTAATGAGAGCTGGATGGATAAAAATTGCAGCTTGTACTTTTACTTCTTGTGTATTGCTGTTTGTTTGCATTAGATACTATTGTTGCTTTATTAATAATAATATAATTTATTTCCACAGTTATACGAGAAGATGGTCCAAGTAATAGTCAGGGTATTCCGTTCCCACTGTAAGTATCTCCTACCAAGTAATTAGTATAACATACATGTACATGTAGTTAATAGAGCTTCAGGGTTCTTAGTTGATATTTAAACAGCATGCCGAATGCTGTCGACAGGCATGTACACATAGTGGCAACATGTTGTAGAAGCTGACACACAAAGGCTTATTTTATAGCCACGACAGACGACTACTTTCATCTTGACAGTCAGAATTCTGATTGCTGTCGACTTCTGTAATCGTACAAGCAGAGTGCACTACATATACATGTATGCTAATAATAAGCATCTTTATATACTATCATATATCAAGCACAGAGTTATCATGAAACGAAAAAACAGACCCCGTTTTTATTTGCTACTACGAAAGTTTACTACTTGCTTGTTTACTGTAATCGTTCACAACATTTTTTATTTCGCGCACAAAGTTGGGCATTTTGAGTGCAAAGTGCGACAATTCCCGCTCGGTACATATACATGTATGCTAATAATAAACATCAAAATGTCTTTCAAAGTCGATGTTTAAATACAGCAAATGTTCAGAGAAATACCAAACAACAATAATGTACAATAAAACAAGGATCAACATTTTCGTTTCATAGGCACTTTAGTAGATTTCAAAACATAGAGAAGTAGGTTTAAAACATGAGGTGCAGTCATTATCATAATACGTAACCATAGCATTGTACTTATGATATTACTCAAGTTTGACTTTGAGAACTAATTCATTCAGAAGATACGAGGCTGATCCAGATGAAACTAGTCTGTATCCACGAAGATGTCAATATGTGGTGTATTGAAAGAAAATGACCACAACTACTACTAGATACGTTATTTCATTCAGCGTTTCTGTCTCAATTTGTAGAAGAATGTTTCAACTTCATGGCAATCCAGGAGATTATGTATGGGGTACCAATGGACTAGATTCTATAATAACACAGGTAATAATATTATTGGCCAGATTAATAGCATACTGTAATATTAATAATAATTGGACAGATAATGATGTATTGTAAGATTAATAAAATAAAGAATATGATTTTTTATTTATTTATTATAATAATATAATAAATAAATTTTTAAAAAAAATCTTTATTTTGAGTGGGTTTACAAATACATCAATGCTGGTTTCCAATTTGGCCCACTAGATACAATAACTACTGATTACAATAATTACAGAACAATACTAGTTACAATCGAAAACACTGACATAATGAAATAATAATTTACAATAAATAGAATGATAAATAAACTACATGTACAATAGTATTTCAAAGAATAAGAATTATTCAAAACTCTCTTTGTTTCAGTTGCTTAATCAGTTGGAAGGTACTGGTCCACCCCCGGCTGAAAATGTCAAAATAGAATCATTACCTACTGTTAAAGTCAATCAAGACATAGTAGGTAAGAGAGCAATACAACTGTATTTCTAAATGAATGTATTGTGCTGCGTCAAGCAAAAAGAAAATCTGGTAGTATTTTCATAATTGAAGGGCTCCCTGCAAGAACAACATAAGTGATCTCTGATCAAAATCTAAATTCTCCTTGAGATTCTGTGAATTTCAAAGGAGAATTTGGGTTTTGCTCACAAGTCACTTACACTGTTCTTGCAGGGACCCCTTCAATTTTAGAGTGTGTATCTGTTTCATCAATTTGAGCTCAATTTTCAAAATGTTTGACACATCTCTCTTGTGTAGTTGTTGTTTACTAAGAGTCCTACTACCCAGAGATTGACACTGTCTTGTGGTCAGTAAGCTATGGGCCTGGGATTTGCAACTTTTCCTGTGTGGATGAAGGAGTATTTCGAATGTCATGAGGTTCCCTTTTCCACGACCCATGTGAAACTGAAAACGATTATACTGATGTTTGCAGATGCTAATGTTGAGTGTGCTGTATGTCAAGATCAGCTATCGTTAAATGAGGAAGTCAAATCCTTGCCCTGTAAACACTTGTATCATAAAGAATGTATAGTGCCTTGGTTAAAATTGGTGAGTATTGTACAGTCCCTACCAGTCCCTATACGTACATACGCACGTGCGTACAATTTAAAATACTTAAAATATAAATATTATAAGAAACATATAAATATAAAAAAAAAAAGAAATCTAAGACAAAGTTAAACTACTACTCACAGAAGACAGGAAAATGCTATTTTGGAGACCCTATACCTCAAAAATTTTTGGGGAGCATACTCCCACATCCCCATACGAGCTCGCGCCTTCGTCGCTCGTCAGATTGTGTCCCTAATAAATTTCCCCTTGCAGTCAGTCATTGCAGGTATGTATATAATAATTAAGAAAGTCAGCTGAAAAACAAAGAAAATGGTATTTCCAAGGCTCTAGATTTTCGGGGGGGGGGGGGGGGGGGGGGGGGGGGGGGCATGCCCCCTAACCCCCCTAGAAGCTCATGCCTTCGGCGTTCGTTGCTATGCATGTGCGTACATTGGGGAAAAAGCAAGCTACGCCCCTGCCTACAATATGGTGTCTGTATTAGGAGTCGTCTTTGTATATTACAAAGTGTCCATATTATAGTAGGAACATCAGTCTTTAGTATAATTTTAGACTTGAATATAGAGTTTGGTGTGCTGTGATTGGTTGAACGACCAGTACTGAGCCTTTGGCAAATAATTGTTAAATATTAATAAGGTGTAGGTAAGGCGGGCTTCGATTGTACATGATTTTCTAAACCTCATTAATAATTCAACCAGGTCACATGCATGGACCTGTATACCCTGATACAGACACTGATGAATAAAACATCAGTGTCTGTATCACTGATACAGACCTAATGTTTTATTCATGCAAAGGTCTCATTTACTCGTATCATTGACCTTTGCATACATGTAGCACCGACAGCAAGTTGTGATTATCCTTACGGCTTCCTACTTATGAATACAAAAGCTCTCTCCAATGTGGGATGACTTGAGGTGTATCCTGCACATGACAGTGACGTCAAAAGTACCTTTACAAGAACGTTCTGTAATTTTCTTGTGTTATTTGCTTAGATTTCGTGTCAATACTGTTTTAAATCAAGGTAAATTGGGATGGAGGTTTAGAAGCCATTTACAGCTTCGCGTCCGTGTTGTATCGGAGATATAGATCCGAGCCGTGGCACTCATGCAGTAAATATCACTTATAAATGGCCCATACACAAAGGCAGTAACATAGCCAACAGGCGTACATGTACATACACCAGTACTGTAAGGGTTACAGTATGACCACATATAATGCCATTGCATACTCTGTACACCAGTACTGTAAGGGTTACAGTATGACCACATATAATGCCATTGTATACTCTGTACACCAGTACTGTAAGGGTTACAGTATGACCACATATAATGCCATTGCATACTCTGTACACCAGTACTGTAAGGGTTACAGTATGACCACATATAATGCCATTGCATACTCTGTACACCAGTACTGTAAGGGTTACAGTATGACCACATATAATGCCATTGCATACTCTGTACACCAGTACTGTAAGGGTTACAGTATGACCACATATAATGCCATTGCATACTCTGTACACCAGTACTGTAAGGGTTACAGTATGACCACATATAATGCCATTGCATACTCTATACACCAGTACTGTAAGGGTTACAGTATGACCACATATAATGCCATTGCATACTCTGTACACCAGTACTGTAAGGGTTACAGTATGACCACATATAATGCCATTGTATACTCTGTACACCAGTACTGTAAGGGTTACAGTATGACCACATATAATGCCATTGCATACTCTGTACACCAGTACTGTAAGGGTTACAGTATGACCACATATAATGTCATTGCATACTCTGTACACCAATACTGTAAGGGTTACAGTATGACCACATATAATGCCATTGCATACTCTGTACACCAGTACTGTAAGGGTTACAGTATGACCACATATAATGCCATTGCATACTCTGTTGTCATAATCGAAGGGGTCCATGTAGGAACAACGTAGGACATCTAATCTTTGATCAATATATAAATTCTCCTTCGAGGCTGTCGTTTTTTTTTTTTTTTTTCGTTTTTTTAGGGCTGTCACTATTTATTTATGTTACCTATATACATACTTTATTGACTTTCCCCAATTAATGTTCTGTTTTACTTTACAGCACGATTCCTGTCCAATATGTCGGCTAAGCCTGTCCAAAAACCCCACAAGATGTAAGGAAGAAGAGTAGGAACAAGCAGCACTCAATAAATATTAGTAATTGTTTGTTATTTTCTATTATCTAGAACTTGAAAGGAACTGTGCAAGAACATGATTAAAATCTAACTTCTCGAAAATTCTTTGAATTCCAAATGATAATTTAGATTTTGATCACAAGTATTACTGTTCTTTCACAGACTAGTCTTGTTACTTATTACGACAAGAATAACATTTGAAGCACTATAACTCCTATAGGGTTATATTTCAAGCTAATAAACGATTGTTAAAGTGAAGTATTCCATAGCACTCTTGCTCAGTGATCAATAATACTGGCACAGCCAACTCTCATGGAAGTGGACGCCCTCTATTTTTGTCTTCCTTGAACAGAGTTCCAGTCTAAAGGAGCCTACCCAGGAGTAAGGCAATATGTACTATATACAATATGAGCGGCCGCGAATATTGTATATTACTTATCGAATCCAACGATGTATAAGTGGATGTTTTACTATAATTTTGATGATAGGAAACAGTTTGGCCAAGAAAATCCAAGTTAAAGTTGAATGCAAATGAGGACGAATCTCTTGCCGATTTACAGATGTCTGCTACGCTTATGATTTCTATTGTATTTCCCTCATTAATTATTCATGAATTCAATAACATTGCTAATAATCTTTGTATCACTACATGAATACGTGACTAACAAAGATTGACTAAACAAATGTATTGCTGTACTACTGGGTAGCGTCCTTTTATACTGGAACTTCGTGTTTAATAGAGTCCACAATAATTTCACATGCTGGTTTGCACGTGATGTCATGGTGGCCATGTTTGATAATGAAGCACTCATCATTAGCTTCTCGTTTGTATCATCAACATAATTGCTGCAGCTGGGAATTACTTTGTACTGCTTTCTTTTCGACATCTTAAGTCTCCATAAATCCCTTTTGTGTGCTACTAATTTCCACAAGAAAAAATTCCTTGTGGGGAACATAATTTTGTCCTTGGGACATCATCCCTCGTATTACCGCCAATTCCAATGAAACTCGACCACCTAGACTTTGATTTGATGGTTTGTACTTTGCATTCGGTGGACGTCAATCACATGTGAATCATTGAAGTATGAATAGTTTTCACTCAATAATTCAATTTTATCGTTTTAAGTAGCCATTTCCTACAAGACTAAACCAATATGAATGTTTCTTGCACATTATAGCTTAATCTTATTCCGCCTAAAGCAATGTACAAACTCAATCCTCAAAGTCTAGGTGGTCGTGTTTCACCAGAATCGGTGGTAAACTTCTTTAAATTAGGGGTAATGTCCCAAGGACAAGACAAAGAAACTCATGTGTCCCCTCTTATGTATTGAAGGTGCCAACATGTCCCTACACACGACTCTAAATTAATTATGAAGTTCCCCTCGCATTTTATGGTGATAACACACTAGCCAGTAGTAAGAGTATTATTATTATGAGGCCAACATTTTTTGGGAACAAAATAAGCATCCCCTTTTAATTAAACGCTCGCATTGTGGCTGAGAAATTTAAGACAGTTCCTGGGGAGCTAATCTGAGAATTTACAGTACAGGACCAACAGATACAGAAATTGTACTATAGTTAATTGCACTTGTGTTAGTAAAAAAGAATTCCAACAACCACATGTCTGGTTAATTGTAATTATTTTGAGAACAGCACTGCAGCTTACATGTGTAGAAACTACCACAAATGAATGTGTAAGCAGAAATGCAAAAAAAATATTCTGTTTCGAAACAAAAAAAATTTGTGTTTGTTTATAAAATTAAATTTATGCTTTTGTTAACAAGTTAGAGTGCAATTTAGAAAAGCTTGAAAACTAAATAACTAATTAGTACTAAATAGCACTAATGAAACAATAGAAAACAATAGAAATGCACTATTTAGTACTATTTAAAATTAGTACTATTTCACACTTTTCTAAATTGCACTCTACCTCCCTCTTAACTATTGTCTCCCTACTCAAATGCCCCACCACTTATGGTTTATACAGGTTTTTGTAGTTACTTTACAGAAAATTGTCAATTAGCCACCACAGATTCATTTATTTGACACATAGTCATCATCAGTATTACAATTTAATAGGACCATATTTTGAAACAACCCAACTTACTTCAAAATGTTTGTATCTCAAACTCTGCACGTCATTTCGGTGTCGCCATTTAAAAGTGAACTATTTACATAATGGTTATGCAATGTCATTAATGGTTAAAATATGTTGAATAGTACTAATTTTCCTTAACAAAACTACTAAGCATTCTAATTACAAACATTTCAAGTTGATATTGGCCCAGTTTCCATCGGTACTATTGCTTCATTGAAACTATTACTGGGCTTCAGACTAGCACATTTGACACCAGAGCACTGGGAAACATCTGCCGCAGGTAGTACTGTTGCATCTGTGGTACTGCTAATGTAGTTTAGCATTGAGTGCTGCACGTTTCCAGCATTATCAACATTGGCAGCCAAATTTAAAATATTATTGTTCGTGTTGCATGGCATTGTAATTTTTCCATCACTCTTTAATACTTTGGCAGCTCTGATGGCACTTTCGGGTGATGGAGCCTGGCGTTTAACAGCCATGGTTGGAGATTCTGTGCTCTTTTCGCTATCACTAACATGGATCTGTTTGTCAACAATAATTGCAGAGCAGGGTTCTGAAGGGCAATTCTTGCTGCTTGGTACTGTTTCTGTGAGTGGTTTGGTGTAACTTTTACCATTGTTTGCCTTGATATCAGCAGGCTCGGCACTCTTAACAATAGGACTCTCTTCACTTCCAATATTACCTGATGTTATCGTCTGCAGAACTACTCTTCTCTTAGCAGCTGGTGTTGCAGAACTTTGCCTGGAATTAGGTTCCATTTGAACTGCACATTGGTGAGGATTCGGTTTTGTCTTCCCACATATCTTTGTCATTGTAGCTTGTGAGGCGTGGACATCCTTGACTACTGGTTGAAGAGCTACCCTTCTTATACTTGTTTGAGAAGATGTATCGGTGACATCAAGACTCTTTTGCATTCCAGGTTTAGTTAGACCAGGAGCATTACTGACGATAGTATGTAGGGTGGCTCTCCTTTTGACATCGGTTGTGTTGCTTTGTTTTACAGTTGGGAAGGATAAAGGTGGGGCAAGCGAGTTCCCTGCTTTGGCTGTTGTCATAGGAACCTGACAAGCACTTGTACTGTTAACCACACCCATAGTCAGTGTCTTGGCAGCATGTGAGATTTGGTTTCCATCTTTGTGGGAAGAAGTTGAAGCCTGTAAACTGACTACATCAACTTTTCTTTCCTTCAAGGCATTACCCACTACTGGGGTCGTCAGTGTCTGGAGAGTAATTCTTCGTTTCACAACAGGAACTGTACTTGGTTTTGTGCTTTGAACTTCTATAATTTGAATCTCGTCACTGTTTCCTGCAGTGAAGTTCATAGCAGGTCGATTGCTTACTCGACATGTGTTTGCTGAAACCAAGGGTACTCTCACAATTGGTTTTGAAGTTTCTGCTGCACATGATAACACAGGCATTGTGAACTGTTTGATACCAGGTTTTATCGTCATAGGACTAGTTATTGTGGATGCTCTTGGATAAGAATCTTGTGTTTCTGCTTCTGTCTTCAAGCCTTAGCTTCTAGGCCATAACTTGCTAAAATGCTTGGGAGGACATACCAACGTGGCCTAACATCCATTGAACGACTTTCTTTCTTTGCAATTGCTCTGATCTTTTTGTTGAGTTGTCTCTTTGATATATGTCCTTTTCCAATCAATATTGGGTGAGTTTCTGTGTTGTTACATTTGTCAGACCAGTATTGACGGAAATACCTCACCAACTTGTCCACACCATCATTGCTTCCATGAAGAACCTTGATCAAATCAGCCAAGGCTGCACAGGAGAGTAAGTTCAATGTCAGACATACATAACAGTAATCACATTTTGTAAATGGACATTCTTGCTAATGTAATAGACCAAATGAAAAAATGGCTCCCATAAATAGTCATTGTTTTGGACTGACTAACCTCGTGTCCATGTGAAATCTCTTTGGTGCAGCATCATGGATACGAGGCTAGTCAGTCCAAAACAATTGTGATTTTTATTATTATTATTTAGTCTATGAATGCCTCGACTCAAGGTTTTAGAGTGCACATGTAAAGAATCATGTGCCGAGTTGGTAGTGAACCAACTGATTAGTAGGTTCATGTCGACTGACACTTGTCCAACAGTTGGTAGCATGATGCGACGACACCTTGTTCAATGTATTCGGATACTTCTGTCATCGTCATTATTAGCCAATCAGCTTCTGACATTCTATTATTTCATTATTGAGAAACATATATTGTAAACAAGCCGCATTCGCAGATCTATATGAAGAATTTTGGTAAAACAGACTGGTAGCACAGTACAGGGTAGCAAAGGAGGAGGGGGTGGGGGGTTCATAATCACGTTTCACAGGCCATTTTTTGGAAATTCACGCATCATGGATAACAAGGGAATCATAGTTTTGTCCGGTGAATTATGTTTCACAGAGCATAACAACGGTAAATCGCGAACCACAGTCGGTCAAAAGAGATGAACATGCATCACGTTGAAACATAAATTCACGCATCTCGCTTGAATTTTGATGAATTTCACGATTCACGCTCCATTTTTTGGTCAAATCATGCATCACGTGTAACCCCTTTGCTACCCTGACAGTAAGTTTGGTACTATCATCTTACCTTCTTCAGGGACATACATAGCAGTACTGCAGCCAGTATCAGGGGTAGTGGCATCCCCTGTTAGGTATTCACTACTATCCAGTGCTGAAGATGGTGCACTAATAGAGATGGATGGCCCGTCAACCAATAAACATGCTTCAAACCTTTGAAGCACCTGATTGATGTCATCAGACCACAGGCAACCCACACATACAGATTTCTTAGCTCGGTATTTTTTCGTTAGTTCAGCTTCCCAAGCTTTGGCTTTGGCAAGTTGTTGCTGTTTCTTTACATCTGAGTTTCCCTTTAACCCATTGACTCCTACACCGGCCGAAACCGGCCGTAAACATCGATACTGCTTTGAAAAATTCTAACCGTTTCTGAATTTTCGTAACATCGATCTCATGACCAGTTATTAGTGACAACTAGATAACTCTTCAAATTTTAACCTCAACTAAACTGACATACAGGTCCGATTTCTGGGCACTAGTTCAATTTATTTTTCATAGAAATCAAAAATGCGCGATTTTGACGCAATTTTACACCTCGAAAATGAACGACATTTCACTTGGATTTTCTTCCAAAATACATCCTTGAGAAACAATTCGCCACTTTCACGGCAAACTTCCATCTCTCTTCTTGATATAGTCATTAATATTTCCTTCTCTCTTCCTGAACTCGCCAAACAATAGCCATTTCCTTAGAACCACTTTCGCCAACACGTGTTTTCCTTCTGCACGCCCGAAAAGGATGCCGGGAACATACGGGAATTTTCCACAGCAAGTATCCCGCCTTTCCTTTTTTTAGACTTTTATAGAGTGCCGAGCCACTCGGTCCTACAGGCAAAATACTGCACCGGTTGCATTCTTTTCAAGTTCAAAGTCGCCAAAAATGCCTTTGTAGGTCCTGGAATTCACCACAGAGCAACCAGAGAGACGATTTCACAGTTGAGTCCGCCATTTTGAATTTCGTAATGGCACTGCCGAGTTGTCTTCAGTGGTGAAAATCGCTTCTCGCTGCTGGGTTCTTTCAGCAGAACGGTCTCTACCACACCAGTCAAGCTTAATGATGCTGTTCTGGGGGCTTCTGTGGTGAATAATGGCCATAAACACTGGCTAAAAATGCAAAATTGGCCTCTTCAAAGCAGTTACAACCACTGGCCACGAAGAGATCCCAAGATGAAACGCAAACACGTGAAAACGCGAGCCCACGGGCATTTACAACTGTCAAGATTTCCATGGAAACCCCTTATATGGAATCGAAATTTCCTATGGCGTGATTAGGTCCCGAAAATCGCTAAAAAACTCAAAAATCTCTGGGTGTCAAAGGGTTAAATTAGGGGTAATGTACCAAGGACAAGACAAAGAAACTCAAGTGTCCCCTCTTTTTGATCTTGTGTATTGAAGGTGCCAACATGTCCCTACAACACGACTCTAAAATAATTATGAAGTTCCCCTCGCATTTTATGGTGATAACTTATTGTTATGAGGCCAACATTTTTGGGGAACAAAATAAGCATCCCCTTTTAATTAAACGCTCCTATTGTGGCTGAGAAATTAAAAACGGTTCCTGGGTTGCTAATCTGAGAATCGACAGATACAGAAATTAAGTGACTTTTCTGATGATTTTTAAAATATTACGCAATTGCTTCAAAAATACACCTACTGGCTTATTGATACCTATATAAACATGATTTGGTCATTTTCAGAGCGATTACACTAGAAAAAGAGCTTGTTTTGCAGTTTTTCATAGAAATCAAAAATGCGCGTTTTTGACGTCACGACAATGTGCGACATTTGACTTGGATTTTCTTCCAAAATACATCATTGTGAAACAAAACGCTACTTGCTCAACAAACTTCCATATCTCTCTTCTTGATATATTCGGGGATTTTCAATTCGACTATTTCAGGATCCCTGTTGTTTTCGAAAGCACGACCGAACTGCATTCTGGGATATCACGAAACTTTTTGGCAGCGACATTCCATACCTCCATGCAGTTTTAGAGATATTTTATAAAGTCTTTTATCACCCGGGCCTACAGGCAAACTAATGCACCGGTTGCATTCTTTTCTAGTCGAAAGTTGTCAAAACTGCCTTAGTAGGTCCTCGAATCCACCACAGAACGACTAGCCTGCGTAGCTTGGCGGTCTGGAAGGGGATTGGGGAGGGGGAGAAGGGGAAAAGGACGGACGAGAGGGGATTGGGGAGGAGGAGGAGGAAACACCGCCTGCCCGCATTCTCGTACCCAGAGCCCGCTCGTCATTTGGTTTGTCGCTGGCTCTGGGAAACCCTGTTGCTCGGTCGTCAAATTTTGACGACCAAGTCGTCAGAGCGCATGCTCATACTAAAGACCGCTGAGAGCGGGTACTGTGGAAGAGTCTACTGGCTACGTAGTATTTACGTTGGTTTGAATATTCAAACTAACAAGTACACAAGTTTGTACATTTATCTTCGTCATGTAGCCGTTTAAAATCCCTTCGACGTTCATCACCGGTTCTTCTCTGGCTCTGTTGCGGTAAAGGCTGGACGATAAATACATGTTCTAATATAATCTTGCATGTGAACCTTCCTGTCTTCCGCTTTGTTATTGTTTCTCTTGAATTATAAAAATATTCCTTTGAATACTCAAAGCGAGTACGATCGATTGTGTCTGTAGCCGTTACTTTACTTTTATAATTTATGTATTGTTAGATCTCCCTTTACGAATTCAGATCAATTTATGTCTACACAGTCACTCTCATTTCCATAGCTTTATAATTCAATAACGGAATACCATTGTATGAAAATACAACCGTCGCTGTCATTCCTTTCGTTCGCCTTGCAAGTTTGAATCTTTGTTGATCTCATGAACCAATCAAATACGATCAGTCATTGTTGATTTCATCAGCCAATGAAATTCGCTAAAATTTCAGGGATTCCCAGAGCCAGCGACAAACCAAATGACGAGCGGGCTCTGGGTACGAGAATGCGCCTGCCCGAAGACTATGGGTTTTTGAATTGCCCGTCCGCTGGAGAACGGGAAATACTGATTGGCTAAAAAGTGACGTGTCTGTCAACGGGTGTCAACAACACTTATAATCATTCAAACTTTTGACGAGGCGGCGACAAGACACATATATTGAAGACAATTCTCACATATATTTTCCTACAAAACCAGAGCAATTACGCAGGCTGTTAAAGATTTGCTTCGAGGAAAAGATGTTTTGGCTATTTTGCCCACGGGCATTGAGTCGGCAAAGGCATTATACAGTTTTCCTACTGGCAAGAAAACCGTTGGAACAGCGAGTGTCGTTGTAATTTCTCCCTTGATGAGTATCATTTTGGACCAGATTGCAGAGATACAAGTTGAACTTTGCGAAAATATCGATGCCATTGTTAGTTCTCCTCCAGAGTTCATATACTCGATAGCTGAGAGCGGCGTTTTGTCAGTACGTGCTTTTAATCGAACCCAGATAAGTGTCATACGATGGTGAAGCCAAAGGTCAAGTCGTACGATTTGTTATTTTAATTGGATTAACAAAGAGGCGGTGGTCTTCGGGCAGGCGGTGTTTCCCCCTTCTCCTCCCCAATCCCCTCTCCTCCGTCCCCTTCCCCTCCCCCTCCCCCTCTCCCTCCCCCTCCCCCTACCCAATCCCCTTCCAGACCGCCAAGCTACGCAGGCTACAGAACGACCAGAGACAACAACTCTCACTCGGCTGAATCCGCCATTTTGCAAATCTGCCGACACCGTGTTTGCAGATTCAGTTTCATCGTGAAATTGCACCTCACCCCTGATTTCTTCCAGGACTGAATGGCCTCTACCACCAGTCAAGCTTAATGATGCTAGCTGTTCTGGGGGCTTCTGTGGTGAAAACATGGC
The DNA here is from genome assembly GCA_033675265.1 of Actinostola sp. cb2023. Taxonomy (NCBI): domain Eukaryota; kingdom Metazoa; phylum Cnidaria; class Anthozoa; order Actiniaria; family Actinostolidae; genus Actinostola; species Actinostola sp. cb2023. Next base: position 62,368 of record JAUJYZ010000948.1, on the reverse strand, counting down.
AATAAAAGACTTTAAATAGTGGCAAATGGCCCAGTTCTGCGAAGCACTTCCAGAACCGATAGCCACGCCACGAGACAACTAAACCGCGTGATAACTTGAGCCTGCGAGCTGTCAAGATTTCCATGGCAACAAAATTCGCTAAAAACTTCTAAAATCTCTGGAAGTGAAAGATTTGTTATTGGTGCTGAACAACACGAACAGATCACTGACGCGTAAAAGTTTCCTAATTTGCATATGTTCACGAACTATCCTGCCGATGAATTCAAGCAGAAGTTAAATATACTGTAGTGCCCAAAATTCGACAAATCATGTTTATATAGGTATTTAGAAGCCAGTAGGTGTATTTTTGAAGCAATTGCATAACATTTTGAAAATCATCAAAATAGTCACTTAGGCCGTTTTCATGGACAACCTTCAATTACTATAACTGTAGGTTTCTCACTCATACTAAAGACTATAAGGGCCTGTGTAATTAAGGTTTTCTCTGCAATATTTTGTAAACAGTGACTTGATCATCACTGGACAAGTATAATACAAGGATAATCCAGTAAGCAGTTTACTCACCAGTGGGGCACTTTAATATGAGTTTAAACTTTGAAACTAAATTTATAACGAGCAGAAATGCAAAAAAAATATTCTGTTTCGAAACAAAAACATTTTGTGTTTGTTTATAAAATTAAATTAATGCTTTTGTTAACAAGTTACCTCCCTCTTAACTATTGTCTCCCTACTCAAATGCCCCACCACTTATGGTTTATACAGGTTTTTGTAGTTATTTTACAGAAAATTGTCAATTAGCCACCACAGATTCATTTATTTGACACATAGTCATCATCAGTATTACAATTTAATAGGACCATATTTTGAAACAACCCAACTTACTTCAAAATGTTTGTATCTCAAACTCTGCGTCATTTCGGTGTCGCCATTTAAAAGTGAACTATTTACATAATGGTTATGCAATGTCATTAATGGTTAAAATATGTTGAATAGTACTAATTTTCCTTAACAAAACTACTAAGCATTCTAATTACAAGCATTTCAAGTTGATATTGGCCCAGTTTCCATTGGTACTATTGCTTCATTGAAACTATTACTGGGCTTCAGACTAGCACATTTGACACCAGAGCACTGGGAAACATCTGCCGCAGGTAGTACTGTTGCATCTGTGGTACTGCTAATGTAGTTTAGCATCGAGTGCTGCACGTTTCCAGCATTATCAACATTGGCAGCCAAATTTATATTATTATTGTTTGTGTTGCATGGCATTGAAATTTTTCCATCACTCTTTAATACTTTGGCAGCTCTGATGGCACTTTCTGGTGATGGAGCCTGGCGTTTAACAGCCATGGTTGGAGATTCTGTGCTCTTTTCGTTATCACTAACATGGATCTGTTTGTCAACAATAATTGCAGAGCAGGGTTCTGAAGGGCAATTCCTGCTGCTTGGTACTGTTTCTGTGAGTGGTTTGGTGTAACTTTTACCATTGTTTGCCTTGATATCAGCAGGCTCGGCACTCTTAACAATAGGACTCTCTTCACTTCCAATATTACCTGATGTTATCGTCTGCAGAACTGCTCTTCTCTTAGCAGCTGGTGTTGCTGAACTTTGCCTGGAATTAGGTTCCATTTGAACTGCACATTGGTGAGGATTCGGTTTTGTCTTCCCACATATCTTTGTCATTGTAGCTTGTGAGGCGTGGACATCCTTGACTACTGGTTGAAGAGCTACCCTTCTGATACTTGTTTGAGAAGATGTATCGGTGACATCAAGACTCTTTTGCATTCCAGGTTTAGTTAGACCAGGAGCATCACTGACGATAGTATGTAGGGTGGCTCTCCTTTTGACATCGGTTGTGTTGCTTTGTTTTACAGTTGGGAAGGATAAAGGTGGGGCAAGCGAGTTCCCTGCTTTGGCTGTTGTCATAGGAACCTGACAAGCACTTGTACTGTTAACCACACCCATAGTCAGTGTCTTGGCAGCATGTGAGATTTGGTTTCCATCTTTGTGGGAAGAAGTTGAAGCCTGTAAACTGACTACATCAACTTTTCTTTCCTTCAAGGCATTACCCACTACTGGGGTCGTCAGTGTCTGGAGAGTAATTCTTCGTTTCACAACAGGAACTGTGCTTGGTTTTGTGCTTTGAACTTCTATAATTTGAATCTCGTCACTGTTTCCTGCAGTGAAGTTCATAGCAGGTCGATTGCTTACTCGACATGTGTTTGCTGAAACCAAGGGTACTCTCACAATTGGTTTTGAAGTTTCAGCTACACATGATAACACAGGCATTGTGAACTGTTTGATACCAGGTTTTATCGTCAGAGGACTAGTTATTGTAGATGCTCTTGGATAAGATTCTTGTGTTTCTGCTTCTGTCTTCAAGCCTTCTAGGCCATAACTTGCTAAAATGCTTGGGAGGACATACCAACGTGGCCTAACATCCATTGAACGACTTTCTTTCTTTGCAATTGCTCTGATCTTTTTGTTGAGTTGTCTCTTTGATATATGTCCTTTTCCAATTAATATTGGGTGAGTTTCTGTGTTGTTACATTTGTCAGACCAGTATTGACGGAAATACCTCACCAACTTGTCCACACCATCATTGCTTCCATGAAGAACCTTGATCAAATCAGCCAAGGCTGCACAGGAGAGTAAGTTCAATGTCAGACATACATAACAGTAATCACATTTTGTAAATGGAAATTCTTGCTAATGTAATAGACCGAATGCAAAAATGGCTCTAAGATGTAAATAGTCATTGTTTTGGACTGACTAACCTCATGTCCATGTGAAATCTCTTTGGTGCAGCATCATGGACACGAGGCTCGTCAGTCCAAAACAATTGTGATTTAAATTGGGAGCCATTTTTGCATTTGGTTTGTATAGGAAATACCACAGTTCGAGAAGAATTAATGAAAAATAAGTGGTATTTTTCATTACTTCTTCGAGAACTAAGGTGGTATTTTGGGGCATTTCACAGTATTTGAGACATGGAACTCTGAATTCTTAATTACTGAAAACTTACAAGATCATTACATTTTTCCATAACTTAATAACCATAAAGAATAAAAAATATGATTTTGAAATGTCGGCACACTCTTATCTTGTCATAAATTATCATTAATTAGCTGAAATACAAAATTGTCTGTCACGGAGGGGAAAACCACAAAAACCTATGAGCTACTTGCTTTATGTCAAAAACAAATAAAAAATATCAGGACACTCACTTCTTCACATGCACTAATAGAGAAACCCAAAAAAAATCAGTTGCTGTCAAGGGTCATGTTGCTATAGCTTGTCCAAAGGGGGATTTTCCCCTCCGTGACAAAATTAGGTATAAAAGTTTTGATATTTCCAAAACTGTTGAAACAAATTTCACAATATTTTGTAAACTTCTGAGTTCAAGTTGAATACAACTATATCAATGAAAACAATTTCTGAGCTCCAAGTTTTCTTTGTTCTATTTCAATATTATTAAGTGTCACGGAGGGGAAAATAATGTCACAGAGGGGAATTACAAATTAAAAATGTCTTACAAATTGCATAAAATGTATCATTTTCATACATTCAACATAATATATATGTTGTCTGTACCCAAGGTAGATAATTGTAAGCTCTGCATTGTGGGTAAAAGTTCATTTGAGCATATTCATAGCAGCAATGAATTATGGGTAACCTTTACCATGTGCTTTGATAGTAATAAGTTTGATTGCTCATAGATTGATATTTACAGCCTCATTTTTGTTCTCATGGTAATACATAATGTTAAATAAGTTAAATTAATATTCCAGTGGGATTAATTAAGACAAAATTGATATGGCACTGTTACAAATCTATGAGACAAAACTTTCCCCTCCGTGACTTCCCCTCCGTGACGCTGGTCCTTTTGACAAACCTCCTAGCTGGAGAAGTTAGAGAAATGTAACATGTGATTATTTGATGTCATTTGCTAGTTGATAAACTAAATGTTTAATAAAACTTGTGTTTAAAGTTGTAGCTTTTATAGATTCACAGGAATTTGGAATTAGTTTTGGAATTGTATTTTTGTGATTTCTCTGTTCCCCTCCGTGACGGCTAACATTAAAAATAATATCTCCCTGGTTATTTTACAAAACATTTTGAAATTCATCACACCTAAAGAGCTATTGAAAATGGTATACATGATGGTTCAAAAGTTTGTTTGAATTCAAATGTTTAATTGTTAGGCAGTTTTCAATCTTGTGATTTTCCCCTCCGTGACATGCAAAATACTGTGAAATGCCCCTTTTCTATTAATAACACACCTACAAAAAATATGAGTTTCTTTATAGTAGCAAATCGCGCGTAATGCAATCACAACCACAAATAATAAAATAGCACATGTGCAATTTTCTTAATACCGTGCAAAAAAAAAATCCACAGTCAATCAGCCAATCAGAAACGAGTATTTTTTGTAGGTGTGTTATTAATGAATGCTTTGACTCAAGGTTTTAGAGTGCACATGTTAAGAATCATGTGCTGAGTTGGTAGTGAACCAACTGATTAGTAGGTTCATGTCGACTGACACTTGTCCAACAGTTGGTAGCATGATGCGACGACACCTTGTTCAATGTATTCGGATACTTCTGTCATCGTCATTATTAGCCAATCAGCTTCTGACATTCTATTATTTCATTATTGAGAAACATATATTGTAAACAAGCCGCATTCGCAGATCTATATGAAGAATTTTGGTAAAACAGACTGGTAGCACAGTACAGGGTAGCAAAGGAGGAGGGGGTGGGGGGTTCATAATCACGTTTCACAGGCCATTTTTTGGAAATTCACGCATCATGGATAACAAGGGAATCATAGTTTTGTCCGGTGAATTATGTTTCACAGAGCATAACAACGGTAAATCGCGAACCACAGTCGGTCAAAAGAGATGAACATGCATCACGTTGAAACATAAATTCACGCATCTCGCTTGAATTTTGATGAATTTCACGATTCACGCTCCATTTTTTGGTCAAATCATGCATCACGCGTAACCCCTTTGCTACCCTGACAGTAAGTTTGGTACTATCATCTTACCTTCTTCAGGGACATACATAGCAGTACTGCAGCCAGTATCAGGGGTAGTGGCATCCCCTGTTAGGTATTCACTACTATCCAGTGCTGAAGATGGTGCACTAATAGAGATGGATGGCCCGTCAACCAATAAACATGCTTCAAACCTTTGAAGCACCTGATTGATGTCATCAGACCACAGGCAACCCACACATACAGGTTTCTTAGCTCGGTATTTTTTCGTTAGTTCAGCTTCCCAAGCTTTGGCTTTGGCAAGTTGTTGCTGTTTCTTTACATCTGAGTTTCCCTTTAAGTAAATAAAGTAATTAAAACATAAAATTAATACCCAGCAAATATGGGCACAAATAATAATAATAATAATCAAGTAATTCCCGATTCCCCTGACGTAACAATACCACTACTACCAGAATCCGTTTCGAATTCTTATTCAAATGTTTTAACTCCTATGACAGTACCAAGGTGTGGTGTGAATTAGAATAACAAAAGAAGCTACGAAAACGATTCTGGGAGTAGTGTTATCACTACGTCATAAGGGGAAAGGTGAATTAAAATTAAACAAAACTGGTAGCCTAAAACTTGAATGAATCAATGAATGAATCAATGAATCAAAGCAGCTGGGGTTTGAAGTTGGACGATGGTCCTGCTGGAGAAAGCGGCTGTACTGACAAAAGTAGTCAGTGATGATTTGAATAAAACTCATGTGAATATGAAGGTGATTAAACATTACGTCTTGCTCCTCTTCATCTTGTTCAATGCCTTCATCGTCTGATAAATAACCATGAGGTACCATCCATCCATCTTCTTCCTCGTCACCGTCTTCATTGTCTTCTTCATTATCTCCCTACAAAAATAGAGAAATGTTATGATAAAGAACAGTGATTTTTTATGTGCAACCGATCAGTGAAGCACGCTGCGGGTGGGACATGCCAGAATCAACCCTTGTTAAAGCAGACACTCTCAGACACTAAACCAAATCTTCCACTTGTTTTGGAAGGCAAAGAGCAAGATGTCTGCAAGCTGAGACTCCAAGGGCGATTTATGTTTAGAACATTATCATGTGCTTTTATCAACCAGGCCTGCAGACGGCAACATTATCGCTTACCTCTGGTTCACTGTCTGATAAACTCTCCCCAGGCTCTTCTTCTTCCCACTCGTCATCACTGTCAACTTCATAATTCAACAAAGCCTTGAAATAATAGCAGAACAAATTAGTCCTGAATTGCACTATAGAAGAGCACATCCTTATGTCTAGCTAAGTTTTATTGATGTATGAAACCATTACATTTGAATCGTTGATTATGAAGACATTGCATGTGTACACCATATTTGAATTTATTGATCTGTGAAAGGAAGGTGGTCCATACCCTTTTATAGCATGCTTTCATGTATTGCTTTGTACTAAGGTGGTCATTACACTAACTTTTTATTATTATTATTATTATTTATTTATTTATATTTTTATTTACATATTTACCATTTTGTGTTTTATACTTTGTAAAAATAATTATCACTGCATACCTCATCCTTCTTAAGGGGGTTTTTAGGAGATATTTTCTTGCTTTTCTTCCTATGAGTACCATAGTAAGGTGGTCTAGTATTCTCATGAAACTTCAAATATATAGCCTTCATAGAAACTTTTTTCTTCTCGTCTTCCTGAATCTCTACAACAGAGCTTGATACACTGTTCACATCGTCGTCGTCATCATCTAGTAATTCTATAGTTGGTATATTAGCTTTGTCACTTGTTTCCATAGGAATGGCTTTAGGAAGTGACTTGGAAATGGGCTTTCGTCTCCTTTGTTTTTTGTATGGTGATAGAGGTTTTCTCTTTTGGAGTTGCTCGAAGTATAAAACTGTTTCACTCTAAATAAAATATAAAATAAAAAAATAAAATAAATCAATGCATAATTCAATCAGACGACACAAATGTGTGGACTGCAAGAGTCCCCTTATGGGAGGTGTCTGCTTGTGTGAGGTGTCTGCTTATGGGAGGTGTCTGCTTATGAGGTGTCTGCTTGTGTGAGGTGTCTGCTTATGGGAGGTGTCCCCTTATGGGAAGTGTCTGCTTACAGGAGGTGTTTGCTTACAGGTGTCTGATTATGGGAGGTGTCTGCTTATGGGAAATGTCTGCTTATGGGAGGTGTCTGCTTGTGTGAGGTGTCTGCTTATGGGAAGTGTCTGCTTATGGGAGGTGTCTGCTTATGGGAAGTGTCTGCTTATGGGAAGTATCTGCTTATGGGAGATGTCTGCTTAGAAAAGAGGGGAGGGAAGGGACTGTCCCCTCCCCTTCCCAGTCCCTTTCCTCTTTTCCCCTTCCCCATAGCCTTGGAGAGCCTGTTCACAGGCTAATGGGAGGTGCCAGCTTATGAAGGACCACAAGTATTACCACAATGTTGCCAATACATACAGGGTATCAAAAAGAACTTTGTAAGGAGAGGAATAATGAGAAGCAAAACGCTATTGAATGCCGCAAACCCTGCCTTCTTTTGCTTTTATCCCCAATACATATGGTATTTTTCTCCAACAAATTGCATCTGGCTAAATTGATTTTCAGTAGCGGGCACGTTTTTGTGTAGACTGTGCACAGTTTCGGTGGACACCCGAACGTGCAGAAAATGGGGAGTTTGAGTTTGAGCACCTCAAATTTGCCACCATTCTTTGCATGTTCGGATCTACCGAAACTTGGCGCGACTGATTCTGGAGTGAAAAGGATGGACTGTTCGACACACCAATACAACTTACTCTACCTGTGAATTTCTTTGAGTGTCTAATTTCTGTAAGGATTCTTGGCTGACTTTGATGCGTTGTAAAGGTGCAACACTCATGTCGGGCTTGATTTCAAATGGCTCAAATTTCAACACTGCTTTTGGTAAGGTCTAAGATAAAGAAGTTCTCATAGGTTTTACAAGCTGGCAAGTATAAAGTATGTATGTACAAGCTTGAAGAAAGTGAACTTGAGATTGTGTTTTACCTTTGGTACTGTTGATGTTGTCTTAGTAAAGAAACTTTTGAAAGAATTCTTTGCTTTCATTTTCTTTCTTTCCTATAATATTTTCCAAATTATTACAGTTTTGTTATTCCAGAGCCAAGATGTTATCCGAAACAGTACTAACTAATTAGTACTAAAAAGCACTGATGAAACAAAGAACTTACCAACTCTTCTTCCTGTTGCCTTTTCTCTTCTTCTTTCTTCTTCTTTTCCTCCATCTTTGTACTAAAATGAAGTTTTAGCCAATGAGAAATAATTTATTGAAGTCGTCCGTGTAAGAATAGTGAAAGTGACTTGTGATCAAATTCAAAATTCTCCTTTGGATTTCAAAGAGCCAACAGGAGAATTTAGTTTTTGATCTGAGAACACAGACGTTGTTCTGGAACTGACGTCTCTAATTCAACTCACTTAAGGTATCAGGGTACCCCAAACAACCATCATGCACGCAACACGCTCTAGCGCGTACTCGTTACGTTAAAACCTCTATAAAGTATACATTTTCTGAAAGCTGAATAAATGCAGAATTCCATAAAACAATTAGTTTTTAGAACAAAAACAGTATATTTGAAATAGGTAAAAAAGTTCAGATTTTGACATCACTATCATCGCCGAGGTCCCATACAGCCGCAATTTATCGGAAATCCTCGACTAATACCTTTATAAGCTCATGAGATATAGCTTACAAAAATGGTGTCTCCGTTTATCGATAAATTAACCTGTTGCATTTATATACGGTCCTAAACTTCGAGCTCTGCAAAAACTGGAAAACACTTTACAAAACAAGTTATAACTTTCGTAGGAAATTGAATATTAAAATTCGGAGACACATTTTTGAAGAATATTTATCTGACAAAGTGTCTGCCAAATTTCAGCTAAATCGGATAAAATCCCTTTGACCCGGAACTCAAAATGTGCACTTGATTCATGGCTATTTTGTTTCCGAAATAAAAGGCAAAAGAGTTTTCAAGGCAAGTGGCGCCTTTGTTTACACAAGCATGGATAATCCACCACAAATATATGATCCAATACCTGATGACATATGAATGACATTCATAAGTAGATCGCCTTACAGTATGTAGCGTTCTAAACACAACGAGGCAGGAAAACAGAGTTACTTTTGGCAGAAAATAGGAGCACTTTGACCGTGTGTGGTATCGATATTCAAGGATGTTTTGAGTGAGTAGTTACGATTTTTGGATACTTTCTTCGCATCTGAATCTTTATGGAAAGTCTGTTGCGTGAGTGCTGTTGACAGCTTGCTTGTCAACATCTTTTTGCATCAAATGAAATCCAAAATTCGTTTTTTGATTCTAACTTTTTAGGAAAAATTTTTTTTTAGATTCTGTTTTTTGGAGATGATAGATAATATTCAATTTGATTTGATTGTCAAAAAAAATCAAAACCGGTGGTTTGAAAGTTTTTTTGGGGTACCCTGATACCTTAAATATTTTCCTAGATTTTCCTTACTTTTGTTCTTCTTCTTTCTTTCGTTTTTCTTCTTCTCGTTTCTCTTTCTTCTCTTGTTTCTCTTTTTCGTCTTTCATTTTCTTTTCTGATCTCTCCTTTTCTCGTTTCTCTTTCTCTGCCTGTTTATCCAGTTTCTCTTGTTCTTTTTTCTGTTTCGCTTCAAGTCTTTGCTTCTCTTTAGCAGCTTTTACTTCTTGTCGCTGCTTTTCTTTATCTTCTTTTTCTTTTTTCTGCAGGAAAAAAAACCCACTCTCGAATTGTAAGACTTTTCAATTTATTATTTAAACATATTTTCCACGACATTAACCCCAATAAACGTATTTATAACAGTGTCAACATACTTTTCCTTCTTTAAATTTATCCCTGTGTTCTTTCTTTTTCTTCTTTTCAGCACTGGACAAAGGCTTTACTGGTGTCTTTCCAATCTGTGACCAAAAAAATAAAATTTTAATATTTAATTAATTAGAGTTTTTATGAGAAATCATCATAGTTCTTGAATAATTGGTGATATTAAGATAAAAAAAATATGACACAAAGTAACATACATATACACACTCGCAGAGGAGCAAGGGATTGGACACTGATTTTATTTTTTTTAAATAAGTTCAATTTCTTTATTTAGCACTTATTTAGCTACAGTATGTAGTTTTATACTCAAAAGCTAAGAAATAATAAACTAAATTTTAATAGGAATAAATAAATAGAAGGAATACTTACACTGCTTGCATTTGTATCACTTTCATTGGATGACTGTGGTGATTCACTTTGCTTGCTTGTTGGTGTAGAAGGCGGTGTGTCAATGACAATCACTTCTTCCATTTCTTCATCATTGGCCATCGCATCAGATTCCGAGTTTACAGGGTTCGAAATTGCTTTATTTGTAGGCGAAGGAGCTGCTGTGACTAACCCTCCACGGTTAACAGCCATTCCTGTGTCACTGTCTATTACTGTTAAGCCATCTTTAGAACCACCATTAGATAGACTCGTAGGTACATCCACAGAAGATGGACTTGCTCCCGATTGGAAATTCAACACAGCTAAAACATTTGCGCCAAAATAAAGAAGTCAGAAACCATTTTCGATTGTAAACGAAGCATTCGAAAGGTCTTTAGAAGAAACTGGAATCGCTTAACTGTTAATGCATTGGAATCGAATAAATGGCGCTCTACTGTTGTTTGAAGATTTGTACACAACTTGTAAAAAGTACTTTACCTTGTTTGAGCCTTTTGCACGGCGGACTAGAGCATGGATCGCGTTCAGTAGGTCTCTCACTACACGTATCTCCTACAGAAAGACAATTAGGTTAATGGGATGTAGAGAATCAGGCTGAAAACTTGGAGTAATTGGAAGCCATATTACAAAAACACACCAAAACCAACCTTCCGAATTTGTCCCATTTTGAACACTCGATTTTGCCGGCTCTTCTGGCCCTCGCATGTTGAATTCACCTCTACGTAATCCTTTAAAACATTAATTATACCTCTAGCTATTCAATTATCTGATTTAAGGGAGAAAACTAGGAGTATTTTCAACTAAAACTCAGCAAGTCCCGCGTTTAACTAGATTCTTCTTCCTCGCGCATTGAAAATTGGCGGCAAAAATGTTTGCCCGCAGTGCATGATAGGAAGGTTTGTCCGTGGTAGACTGGGGCGAGAGTCTGGTGTCCAGTCCTACTGGCAGAGTTTGGTAATCCAACATGGCGGATCAGTGCTGAATTTGTGAAGTTCATCATTTTCGCTGTATTTCTACCTATTTGATTCACTATGAATGCACCAGAAACGTTTGAACCCTTTCTTCTTTTAGACGGAGAAAAGAAGTGAGTATTGTTACCCTTGTTATATGAGAAGATCCCAAATACTTCATTGAATTTTGTGTTCTCTGTCAGTTGTGTAAAAGCTAAGATATTGATTATCTCAGCTATTTTTCGTATCATTTTTTGTAGGATAACCATACATAAAGACACCAAGGTCCCTAATGCTGCTCACTTTATTGTAAACAAAGAGGATCATACATTAGGAAATGCATTAAGAGCGTGAGTAATCATCAGGTCATCATCATCATGATATCACTTTACATCATCATTATCATAATATCACTTCGCCTGCATGGCTGGCTCTGGCTCCTCCCCCTCCTCCTCACTTTACATCATCATTATCATAATATCACTTTGCTTGAGTGGCCGGATCTGGATCCTCCCTCTCCTCCCCTTCCTCTCCCCGAGAGCTGGCTACGCAGGCCAAATATCATTTTACATCATCATCATCATGCTTAAAATTGAACTACTTTTGTCTTTGTTCAGTCAGCTTCTAAGAGACCCACAAGTGATATTTGCAGGCTACAAGGTGCCTCATCCTTTAGAACACAAGTTTGTACTTAGAGTACAGACAACATCAGATTACAGTCCACAAGAAGCTTTCACGAATGCGATTACAGACATGATCAGTGAGGTGTCTTTACTAGAGGAAAGATTCAAGGTAAATACAGACTTACTGTATTGAAAACACGTTGTGAAGAAGTCACTCTGCTAGTCAGACTCCTTTGCAGCCTGTTTTAGTTGTCACACAATGAGATGTCTCCCCTCATCACAGTGTGACGAAACTGAATCAGGCAACGAAGGAGACTACTTGACGAACTGCTAGAGTATATTGGTTTATATATTGGTATGGGAGGTTTTATGGAATCTTTTTCTGACGTCAAAATCTGTCGCGAGTGGCCGTCAAACCATCATTTTACTTGCTCAAAACTTCAATTTTAGATCAATGAAGTCTAAATATCTGTCAAATATACGAAATATAAGTTACTTATAAACAAACAAACAAATGTCATCTAGTTGCTCGAAGAAAAACTGACAGACTTTGAAAGTTAGGCTCGAACATTTTGTAGATCTTGACGGCTACAAGGTGCCTCCCATATTTGTTGAACACAAGTTGTTTTTAGGCTGCAATAAGAGAAAAGAAAGAAGGAATCGAATAAACAGACATGACTTCAACCTCGATATCATTACATCAGTTCCTATGCGTTTACAACCTAGAGGACTTGTAGAATATTGGCACAATCTTAGATAATTATCCAGCTAATTCTAGTATGCACACCAATATCCTGTAGTCATTGACATCAAATAGTACTGAAAGTCCCTTACTAATCAACATTCATGTAACCATAGTAACTGGACCCTTTACATGATATTGTTTAATATTGTTACAATCAATGTATCATTCATCACCTCTATACTGTGTTCAGGCATTGTTCAGTCAACTCCTCTCTAAGCTGGACACCTATCCGGACCAAACTTGGCTGTCTGGCTTAAGCTTAGCCTCCCCCGCAGGCATTTTTAGTGGTCCCTAAAAATGCCTGTGGGAAGGCTACAGTCGTTTGCAAAATAGTTGACACAAATAGTCTTTTTTTTATACCGATATTTCAGAAATGTGACGCTGCGCCTAAATAATATTCTTTAGAACTGCAATAAGAGTACAATGTTGAGAACACGACGCAGTAGATCGACATCGCTCTCAATCAACATTGAAAGGAGGGGGCAACGAAAACCCAAATTCGTGCGCGCCAAAAAGTGTCCGAATTTCTCAAAGTGTGTCAAGGTATTTTGCAAACGATTGTAGCTTAAGCTACACAATAGGTGTCCACCTAAACTAAGTTCAGATTTAATAGGATGCCGCTATTAGTAGCATATTCGTGTAGTGATACAAAGATGAATTAGCATGTAGAGCGAGTTGACCATATAATGATTTTGTAAAATAAAAAAAGAGATCACAGTCTTCCTGTTTCTTCAGTATAACTTCATTGTAGATCATAAAATTTGAGTGATTGCAATCAACCCATGAAGTAAAATTTAGAATAAAATTGAGCATTTAGTATTACTCTGTTTAACAATTCCCCAATACTCATTTATACACCTGGGTGGAGTGAGGCAGTGTGAAAGTAAAGTGTGTTGCCTAAGGACACAATGTGATTGCCCATGTGTCCAGTTAGTACACTAACAATTCCCTACCCATTTATACACCTGGGGTGGAGTGAGGCAATGTGAAAGTAAAGTGTGTTGCCCAAGGACACAAAATTGCTCATGTGTCCAGTTAGTACACTAACAATTCCCTACCCATTTATACACCTGGGTGGAGTGAGGCAGTGTGAAAGTAAAGTGTGTTGCCCAAGGACACAATGTGATTGCCCATGTGTCCAGTTAGTACACTAACAATTCCCTACCCATTTATACACCTGGGTGGAGTGAGGCAATGTGAAAGTAAAGTGTCTTGCCCAAGGACACAATGTGATTGCCCATGTGTCCAGTTAGTACAAAACAATTCCCTACCCATTTATACACCTGGGTGGAGTGAGGCAATGTGAAAGTAAAGTGTCTTGCCCAGGACACAATGTGATTGTCCATGTGTCCAGTTAGTACTCTAACAATTCCCTACACATTTATACACCTGGGTGGAGTGAGGCAATGTGAAAGTAAAGTGTGTTGCCCAAGGACACAATGTGATTGCCCATGTGTCCAGTTAGTACACTAACAATTCCCTACCCATTTATACACCTGGGTGGGAGTGAGGCAATGTGAAAGTAAAGTGTGTTGCCCAAGGACACAATGTGATTGCCCATGTGTCCAGTTAGTACACTAACAATTCCCTACCCATTTATACACCTGGGTGGAGTGAGGCAATGTGAAGGTAAAGTGTGTTGCCCAAGGACACAATGTGATTGCCCATGTGTCCAGTTAGTATACTAACAATTCCCTACCCATTTATACACCTGGGTGGAGTGAGGCAGTGTGAAAGTAAAGTGTCTTGCCTGAGGAAAACAAGGGATCATACCCAGGCTAGCCAAATTTTCAGACGGCATGGCTCAACTGCTGACCACTGCACTAGACCATCACAACTCGTATCATAATTACACAGATTACAATGAAAACAACATTTTTAATACACCATGATAGGAATATACATAAGCAAGTTTGGGTCACTTAAAACCGAACTATGTTATGAGAAGGTGTTCAAAATCACAACATTCACATCATGTTATTTCTCACAGGAGTTGAGAAGACTTAAGTAAACAGAGTTGGAGCAAACGTTTCGATTGTTGGAGCACCAGTATTAATATTACACTAGGTCTAATACAAGGGAAGGGTTTCTTTTCTACCAATGATCTGTCAGCAATGGATGCGACATTACATTTCATTCAATTCATTCAAAGTCGTCTCGAGTTCCTCCTTGACCTTCAGGTACTCTTCCTTGGCTTTCTCGAGTTCGACTGTAAATTAAGTTCACTTGTTAGTATACAATGTCTTTTTGTTTTCAGATGTGTTATTTGATACTCACCTTCCATGGCATCGACTTGACCTTCAAGGTCTCGGACTTTTTGTTCAGCTCGTTCCGCTCGTTCTTCAGCCTATAACATACATACATTCACATGAGTTTACAAGATGCAACAATACGAACCACCAGAACAGAGTCAGTCACCTCTTCAAGCTGAGATTCGAGGGATTTAATTTGGTTGTCGTAGCTGTCCTCACGTTCGGATGCTTTGCCCTCGCTGATTTCTAAGCTTCGTAAGTTGTTGCCGACTAGGGTGACTTCTTCTTCTAACTGTTTGACACGCCTATAAAGTAAGAGTAACACTCAAAAAGTTACCTCCAATGGTAAACACATGTGACGGCATGGCATCCTTGTTGGCACCACACAACAACATGACTGCTACGTCTTTGTACCAGTACTTTAAATCTTTATTATAACATGATGTATTATTTTATCTCTTCCAAAACCACCCCAGTAAATTGAAAAACCACTCCAAATTCCATGTTTTCCTTTCCCAGCTTTATGCCATTAACTAAAGGGCTCCCTGCAAGAACGGAGTAAGTGACTTGTGATCAAAAACCCAAATTCTCCTTTGAAATTCAAAGAATCCTGAGGAGAATTTAGATTTTGATCAGAGATCACTTGCAGGGAGTCCTTCAACTGTTACTTACTCCTCAGCAGCATCGGCTCGGGCTTCTGATTCTTCAAGATCATTTTCAAGTTCTTGAAGTTTCTCTGAGATCTACAAAAATTAATACAATAAAAGGACTACTTAAAAAAGCAGGTCTCCCAGAGTTACACTCAAAATACAGTGTACTGTACATCAAGTAAAGATATATTAATTTGCAACAGATATTTAAACATCCAATAATTTGCAATATGAATACAACACAAATATGGACTGCTAAACATATTGATATACCGTCTGTATGTGAAGACACTACTATAATTAAACATAAGCATACCTCTTCATACTGTTTTTCGGCTTCATCAGCTCTGTTGTTTGCGTCATTGTACTGTCTCTCCAGGGATGCCAACTGAAATAAAAACATTTATACCTGTTACAATCAAAAGCATGATTAGCCTCTCCACAAAATTAGGGACACTAAATTCTGCATAGATTAATCTGCATTAAACATCAGTGTCTTATTGTGACATTTTATACGATGTATTCAGCTCTCAACCTTTATGAAGTATCTGTAAGTTGTCATTACAAGTAGTAACCTCTGCAGAGATAGTGCAGTGTAAATTATACATGTACTACTAAGTCCTGGGTGACCTAGCTGTCTCATTGTTTACAATAGCCAAGATAAATGGTAACATGGCGCATATAGAATAATAATTATTGACCTTATTAAAGGACTCACCCTCTCCTCGTCAGTTTGACCTCTGTTTTCCAAAACCTTCCTTGCTCTGTTATCAAAGAAGTCCAAATAGAATCAAAATTTACATTATATTCTAACAAAAAATAATATTGTAGTATTTTTGAGTAAAATATTTTCTCTATGAAAATATTAAAATATATTAGTTCAATAGGCCCTTTGCAGTTTACAGTCACATGCCAATATATCGCTTGAATAACGAATGAACTGAGCCGAAGATCCCATGGGAACGGCTCTGCTGACTGGCAAACAAACTTTGAGACGTTGATTGAGAAAGATTGACAATCAACTGGAGGTTGAAAAATAGCATTTCAAACAGATTTCTTTACTGTCACTACTGATGTCATGTAAGATTCTTCAAATAAATAAAGTCAGATTTGTTTGCCAGTCAGTACAACCACGTGATCGTAATCCTGCAAAGGGTCTATTCTTGGTGTGGCTGATTTAAATGTATTAAATGTCATCATCCATCCATAATATATTTTTGATTGAAAAGGTACAAACATGAAACTTATAATAACTGAATAAATTAATGATGCTCTATACCTAAGTCATCTGTCACCAAATGATACTTGTAAATAAAATTATAATACAATATTGTCATGTATTATTTAATAAGACTGGCATGGGTAATATTATTATACGTGTATGTAACAATGTGTATAAAGTATGAAAGATTTTCTGTTCTATAAAGAAAAGAGGACTAAGAAAAATCCAAAGTTCAAGATGCCTTTGTTTGTCTGGGTTAATTCCAAATGGAAAAACAACAGGCTTTGATATTGCATCACAAAAACAATTATGTGTAGTTTAGCTAATTAGGCTTGGCTGGCAACAGTCTGCATCAACAGTCCAGAAATACATTTTGTCAATTTCATTAATGAAATATATTTACTCAAGAAATAAACAAAACTCGTCGTAAATTGCTTCGATTTGTCGAAAGTTGATGGCCCTTGGTCAAAAGAACAAAAGGTTTTGAATTATAAAACACCCATAATCGTTTGTCAAATAAACACATATATCTCGGTAGCTTAGCCAGAAAAGCCCAAATCCACAATTTAAAGCATTGACAATATTACTGATGATATTTTTGATGTCCAAAAATACTTGAAATTATTTGTTTGCATATTTCGTTGCACTTGCAGTAAGACTTATAACATCATTTGATACCTTGTTTTGGCAGATAGAATTGAATGGTTTGAATATAGGTCAAAGAGGGAAAGAATGTTCAAATTATACAACCCGTAGCATATAAAACGTAAAGTTGTTTTAATTTGGTAAACGAACATTCAGGTATTTACTATATTCAAAGTAGCTTGCAGACCATGCAATGTCACCTTCCTGAAAAGAACCGGTGATGCCGGTGCTGGTGTTGTTGCTGTTATTACTACTTTCACCTAATAATTCCCACGCCTTAAACTATAAAAGGACGCTACTTATAAACACGAGGAGGACGTACATCGATGGTTTCCATTGATGGAGTAAAACCACATAAACTCACCGTTCACTCTCGTCTGCTTGCTTCTCTGCTTCTGATAGTTGTTGAGTTGTTTCTGCAAGCTTGGACTCGGCAGAATCCAAGTCATCCTCAAGTTGCTGCAGCTGCTTCGTCAGGGAAGCAACCTCTTCTTCAGCCTTGAAGAAAAGCCCAAAGAAACTCTTTCAGTAAATGAGGGAACTACAAACAATGTCTGTACCGGGGTGACGATAATGGAGGACAGAACGACCTTTCGTCTCGCGCATCACAATACAGAAAGCAAGATTCCGACAAAAATATACCCCGTTTTGACAACTTAGAAACATCTATACACTCAAAAACAATACAGAAAAGCTTCTGCGAACAATCTGATTCAATGAAGCTGTTGTAAAGGCTCAAACGCGATGGCAGCTTTTGAACATAACAACGAACCTGATCAGCTCTCTCGTTGGCTTTCTTTAGCTCGTCTTCTGCTGATGTTGCTCTGCCCTCGGCATCTTCCAGCGTTTGCCGGAGTGTGGCCATCTTCTTCTTAATAGCTTCCATTTTGTATTTCGATGGTTAGAGAGACGATCGGACTAGAAAGAAACAGCAGAAATCTCCTTGCAGCTTAGTCAAGCACAACTCAGTGGCCGAGTGATTTGTCTTCACGCCCAAAAACCTTGTTGAGCCTGCGTGCCTTTGCCCATATATGGATGACAAAGCCTCAGATTTGGATATGCAAGGAATGTGTGCTTCGGCCAATATGCCGTACCACAACGGGATATTTTAGGGAAAAATATTTCTGATCAATAAAACAACTCCACAGCTCAACGACCCTACAGCATAACAAAATTCAGCTTTCGAGGCAAATAGAAAAAAATAACATTTGCATATTTTATTGCGTGACCAAATGATATTATCTGCTTCGTATTGCGTGACACTTTTTGATAGCGGTCATTTAGCTGATGTGTCAAAAAGCTGTTTATATGAAAGAAAGCAAATAATTGCACTAGTTGACTAAATGCCTTGGGTTAAACATTTTTGACATCCACAATATTCCCAGAAGAAAAAATATGTTCGCATTGAAGGCTCAGTGCTGGAAGAACAACTCACAGACTTTAGCATGCAATCAGTCCGTGCGCAGATGTCGTGACACGCCGTACAAATTCATCACGGACCATCCCAGATGTTTGCCATACTAGTAGTTGAGTTGATAATGGTGACGTAGAGAAGATACGGAGGAGATGCGCTTTTGCGGATATCCATCATTGCAATAATATTTCTTTAATATTTGCTACAGGACCTAGGCTAAACTGGATGTGCTTATTAAAATATTGAATTAAAATTAACAAATAATAAAAATATTTTTGAAGTTTTCTCTACCAGCGTTCACTCGGGCTACTTTATATTCGAGCACTATTGAAATGCACTGGGGTTAAAATAAATCATGATCAAATAAAAAAATAATTGTTTTCATTGATGGTTATGGCAAATACGGTCACGGTACGGAATCGAAGACCAATCACAGCGCGCAAAATAATTGCTCAACCAATCAGAATGCTTGGACACGGCCGCGATACGATCACCACACGCGGCACGAACCGTAACTACTTCCCACTCCTACGAACACGACTCTATTATGCGCAATGTTGCACCGTATGTCGGTACCTATATCTCTCTGGTAATTTTTCAATTTTTCCCTTTCCCCGATAAAATTATGACAACTTTTAAAATGTACTATTCCAACTATATTACACTTTTTATTCTTTGATATTGTGTTTCTAATTAAAACATGAGAACAAATATAACATTAGTATGTCTAGTTCAGTTGGTTGCGCATGCGTAGTAATAATTTACTAAATGGTGTAGGTGTAACTTTAGGTAGGTGTGCGCATGCGTAGGAATAATTTACTAAATGGTGTAGGTGTAACTTTAGGTAGGTGTGCGCATGCGTAGGAATAATTTACTAAATGGTGTAGGTGTAACTTTAGGTAGGTGTGCGCATGCGTAGTAATAATTTACTAAATGGTGTAGGTGTAACTTTAGATAGGTGTGCGCATGCGTAGGAATAATTTACTAAATGGTGTAGGTGCTGTAGGTGTAACTTTAGGTAGGTGTGCGCATGCGTAGGAACAATTTACTAAATGGTGTAGGTGTAACATTAGGTAGTTGTGCGCATGCGTAAAAATACTTTGTGCGGCCCGCCGCTGAGGTTGGTAGTTTTATTCCAATCACTCCAACCTCGTCCCCAGGTCCCTCTCTTCTCGCTATTCATCCATTCTCGTACCCAGAGCCCACTCCTCATTTGGTTCATCGCTGGCTCTGGGAAACCCTGAAATTTTAGCGAATTTCATTGGCTGTTGAAATCAACAATGAATGATCGTAGTTGATTGGTCCATGAGATAAACAAAGATTCAAACTTGCAAAGCGAACGACAGCGACGGTTGTAGTAATTTCATACAATAATATTTTCAAAAACTATATACCTTTTTTGAATTATAAATCAATGGAAATGAGCGACTCATTGACTGTGTAGACATAAATTCGTAAAGGAAGATCTAACAATACATAAATTATAAAAGTAAAGTAACGGCTACAGACACAATCGATCGTACTCGCTTTGACTATTCAAAGGAATATTTTTATAATTCAAGAGAAACAATAACAAAGCGGAAGACAGGAAGGTTCACATGCAAGATTATATTAGAACATGTATTTATCGTCCAGCCTTTATCGCAACAGAGCCAGAGAAGAACCGGTGATGAACGTCGAAGGGATTTTAAACGGCTACACGAAGATAAATGTACAAACTTGTGTACTTGTTACATTGTTTGAATATTCAAACCAACGTGAACACTACTTAGCCAGTAGACTCTTCCACAGTACCCGCTCTCAGCGGTCTTTAGTATGAGCATGCGCTCTGACGACTTGGTCGTCAAAATTTGACGACCGAGCAACAGGGTTTCCCAGAGCCAGCGACGAACCAAATGAGGAGTGGGCTCTGGGTACGAGAATGGCTATTCATCATAGCGAGATGAGAGGGCCCTGGGGAAGAGGTTGGTTAATGGATGGTTGTTCATGTGATTGTCCTATACCGTGCGCACATTAGTTATTCGAGAAGCTTTTTGTACAAATAAATACCTGGTTTTATGGGCGACACCAGCATTAGCGCAAACACAAGAAGCCTGTTTCATGTGAAAATGAACCCGACGCAAGCATAAGCACAAACACAAGAATTTGTGTCATGTGAAAATGAACCCGACGCAAGCATAACCTCAAGTACCAGAAAATGTTTGTTTAATTCGTTGTGCTTCTGCTTGCGCTTCTGCTCTTCACGTACAGTGAACTGATGTCTCTCCAGCATGTGCTCGTGCTTGAGTCGCTAGTGCAAATCAGGTCTAAATAAGAATCATTCTATCCTATACACTGATTGTATAAAAATATTTCCATTGGATTAAAAACCAACTAACTGACGCAGTCAGTCACCTGTGCATTTGTGTACGATAACAATGACGTCTTGGTACTTAAATTATATTTACAAAAGATATATCAACTTGAATTAGTGTCATTCTGATAATGACATGATGATGATGAATGATGATGATGATGATGATGAGTACTACGTGGTTGATGAAGATGATCGATGATGATAATGAATACTTTTGTAGATGAACAAATGTATCGTTGAACCAGCAACATTCCTTGAATCGTGGACGTGAACTCTCTTTGAAAAAACCTAAAATATCAAAACAGTTCATTCATTATATTTCTTCAGATGTCCATTCCCTTCACAGTCTTGTTCCCCATTACCCAGTCCCTCCATGCCTTCCCCTCAGATTCTGTGTCGCATTGAATTGTGGGCTATAAAGTACGAGAGCTGCATGGCTCTGACATTCTTACTGTCGGAACTTGGAACAGCCTTTTATCGCGCATAACATACACCATTTTCAAGAAAGGTTGTCGAAGACATCAGTCATTCCAAGACCGAACTGCATTATGGTAACAGCTTGAATGTCGTGGATGCCAGAGAAAATTCGATTCAAAATTTGTCTTGTCCTGTTTGAATTCAAATAGTTACAATATCATACAGCTTTTCATACAGGAAGTGCCATTTTAGGCTATATTCAAGCTATTTCCATAATGCAGTTCGGTCTTGGAATAACCTATAATCCTCGACAACATTTTTTAAATAGGTGTATATAGACGTTATCAGTTCCTCGCGCAGTGCAGTATTATATGTTAACAGCACATTTTCTCACCTATAAAAGTCGTGGCGGCTTATTCAACTTCTTCGTCCACAGCTTCGCCCTTCTTAAGCTTTGAGATGATCTGAAATAATAGAGAAGTAAACATTTGAACTTAATTGGAACTAATGATGGCCGATAATGATGATGATGGTAATGATGACGATGATAATGATGACGATAATGAAGATGATGACGATAATGATGACGGTAATGATGATGATGACGATAATGATGATGACGATGATGACTATAATGATGATGACGATAATGATGATGATGACGATAATGATGATGATGACGATAATGATGACGATAATGATGATGATGACGATAATGATGATGATGATGATGATAATGATGGCGATAATGATGATGACGATAATGATGATGATGACGATAATGATGATGACGATAATGATGACGATAATGATAATGATGATGATAATGATGACGATAATGATAATGATGACGGTAATGATGATGATGACGATAATGATGATGATGATGATGATGATGACGATAATGATGACGATAATGATGATGACGATAATGATGACGATAATGATGATGACGATAATGATGACGATAATGATGATGATGACGATAATGATGGCGATAATGATGATGATGACGGTACTGATGATGATGATGATGATGATGACGATAATGATGACGATAATGATGATGACGATAATGATGATGATGATGATAATGATGACGATAATGATGATGATGACGATAATGATGATGATGATGATGATGACGATAATGATGACGATAATGATGATGACGATAATGATGATGATGACGGTACTGATGATGATGATGACGATAATGATGACGATAATGATGATGACGATAATGATGATGATGATAATGATGATGATGACGATAATGATGATGATGACGATAATGATGATGATGACGATAATGATGATGATGATGATGATGATGACGATAATGATGATGATGACGGTACTGATGATAATGATGACGATAATGATGATGATGATGATGATGACGATAATGATGACGATAATGATGATGATACAACTTTATCAATAAACTTACTGCTTTCAGTCTGGTTATCTCCTTGTTATCAGAGTTCTTCTGCGCATCGTTTGTAATGAGTTTAACTCTAGAGGCGTACCTGGACAGTGTAAGGATACAACGATGTCACATCTCACTTACTGGAAAAGAGTGCGTTCTCGATTTGTCGGAAACATACACTGCCCCTCCCCACCCTCCTGCGTGTCATTGGTTTGGTTACACAACAAAAACATTGCAAAAGATACACTAAAACTACAAAGAAATAAGAAGTAGAGAGCTTCATTAAAGAAGGAAGAAAATGTAACTTACGTGAGCGATGTCACGGTCTCGTCGGTGTTGTAATCAGCAGGAGATATGTTGACAAACATAAGGGTCTTTGCGTTACCGCCTGTCAATCATAAAGCACAAATCTAAGGGTCACGCAACTTGCGGATACCTTGCTTTATTTACCAGATAAGTCTTCACTCTTAGTAGAGTATTACAGACTGTATTAATAATGCTATTACGGACAAGCGCACAGGCAGCCCAAACATCTCTACAGAGTCCAATTATAATAAATAAACATGTTTGTATGCGCGCGTCTTTTTTGATGGATTCCTGTGGTAAAGCGCGCGGATAAGTTTTATATTGGGCTTCCTGTGTTCTTACGCACGGATTGGCGCGCGTTCCTGCATTTACGTCCAATAGAATCATATATAATAGAGATAGCTGGTATGCAAGACATTCTTGAGGACACTGAACTAAACTAGGGACGTTTTCCATTTGACAGCACAGTCCGGTCTGTCCGCTAGACCTGGTAACATACATTTTAACCAGCGGACAGACAGACCGGTCAATCCGGTGAAGCGGAAAACGCTCTAAGACAAAGGGGTAGGGGGGTAGGGGGGGGGGGGGGGGGGGGGGTAGGGGAGTAGTATGAGAAGCGGTACCACTACAACCTACCAAGAGAATCTTGCATTAACATCGTTAATTTGTTGTTACGATAAGGAATAAATTGCTGTTCGCTAGACAGAGCCGAGATGACGTCACCGAGGGCGCTCAGACTCTTGTTGATGGATTGGGCTTCCTGTGGATTGATTGAAAAAACAATGAAACTTAAAATAATGAATGTAAAGCAATGTTCTGAAAAGAGCAGAAGGAAGAGAAGTGTGGGGGATAGAAGGATGTAGTGTGTGAGGGGTATAGGGGTATAGGGGTATAGGGGTATAGGGGTATAGGGGTATAGGGGTATAGGGGTATGGGGGTATGGGGGTATAGGGGTATGGGGGTAGAGTGGTATACCCTCGGGGTATAGGGGTATAGGGGTATAGGGGTATAGGGGTATAGGGGTATAGGGGTATAGGGGTATAGGGGTATAGGGGTATAGGGGTATAGGGGTATAGGGGTATAGGGGTAGGGGGTAGAGGGGTATAGGGGGTAGAGGGGTATACCCTCGGGGGTATAGGGGTATAGGGGTCAGGGAAAGCAAGGACTAGAGAGGAATGTAACTTGAGACGACTAAAGTGCGGCTACAACCCTGAGATTCTCTCGGGATATCATGCATCTGGGTTTTCACTGAAAATGCACCAACGCAAGCATATATCAGCACAAGCAGAAGGGAACTAAAAGAAAAGATCCTTGTGCTTATGCTTGCGCCACGCCCATTTTCACCGTGACATAAGGTCTCTTGCACTTGCGTGACTAGTTAAAACCAGGCTTGAAAACACTACAACTAACCTTGAGTTGCTCAGCAGAGGCTTCAGTCTTGGCTGCACGCTCAGATCCAGCCAAATCGACCAGACTCAGCTGAAATAGAAGCAAAGATCACTGACGTTAGAATATACATACAGTTAGTCAACTCTCGCCTCGTGAACACCCCTCTACAGACAAGAGTTAGATCCCTGGGGCACGTTTCTCGAATTGAAAGCCCCGTAAACTTTTCGGGCCCGAAAAGACATCCCAGAAATCTGAGACACTTACTCTACAAAGCTGTTCTTTTCAAATGTTTTTAATATGAACAAACTTTCCCTTCATGCAAAGTTTCATGTCTGTAAACTACTTTGCTTTGAAGATATAGATTTTTAAAGAAACCCTTTTCGGGCCCGATAAGCTTTCGGGGCTTTCGAGAAACGGCCCCCCGGCTAAAGTTACAGAGATTCCACTGAAAATAGCTCTCTTGTGGACACCACAATAAGATCCAATGGTGTCCACTTTAACAAGGCTGTAGTGTGACTTATTAATGTCACCAATGCTTGTCCAAACACACACAATAAGTACGTGAATCTAAGCTTACGTTACTAAGTGTAACCATGGTAACAAACCTTTCCCTTGACGACGGCGCCTGACGTCAGGTTGGTGCTCTCAATCACAATTCCCAGGATCAAATGTGACCGAGAACTCTCAGCATTCATTTCTGTACATCAAATAGAAAATGCATTAAAAATGATCCAAAATTAGATATCTTGTTTTATCGATGATTGTAAGGAAGGGCAGAGGGTACAGAGGGTTTTCATAGCAGCCGTCTTGTGGGGCAGAAGCAATGAACTACCACAGGAAGCCCAACCATTGCTTCTGAGAATAAAATTATATTTGTATGCGCGCGTCGTTTTTGATGGGTTTCCTGTGCGCGCTCCGCTTAGACACACGGTGCAACTTTTCTTGCAACGTTGCGCGCAACAGTTGCAGAAGTAGGATCGAGTTCTACTTCTGCAACTATTGCGCGCAACGTTGAATCGTCCGACACCCCAAAAAAACCTTGTTGCGCGCAACGTTGAATCGTGCGACACCCCAAAAAAACTTGCTACGCGCAACGTTGAATCGTGCGACACCCAAAAACCCTTGTTGCGCGCAACGTTGCATCGTGTGACACCCCCAAAAAACCCTTGTTGCGGGCAACGTTGCATCGTGCGACACCCCAAAAAACCCTTGTTGCGCGCAACGTTGCATCGTGCGACACCCCAAAAAACCCTTGTTGCGGGCAACGTTGCATCGTGCGACACCCCAAAAAACCCTTGTTGCGCGCAACGTTGCATCGTGCGACACCCCAAAAAACCCTTGTTGCGCGCAACGTTGCATCGTGCGACACCCCAAAAAAAACCTTGTTGCGGGCAACGTTGCATCGTGCGACACCCCAAAAAACCCTTGTTGCGGGCAACGTTGCATCGTGCGACACCCCAAAAAAAACCCTTGTTGCGCGCAACGTTGCATCGTGCGACACCCCAAAAAACCCTTGTTGCGCGCAACGTTGCATCGTGCGACACCCCAAAAAAAAACCCTTGTTGCGGGCAACGTTGCATCGTGCGACACCCCAAAAAACCCTTGTTGCGCGCAACGTTGCATCGTGCGACACCCCAAAAAAACCCTTGTTGCGCGCAACGTTGCATCGTGCGACACCCCAAAAAAACCTTGTTGCGGGCAACGTTGCATCGTGCGACACCCCAAAAAACCCTTGTTGCGGGCAACGTTGCATCGTGCGACACCCCAAAAAACCCTTGTTGCGCGCAACGTTGCATCGTGCGACACCCCAAAAAACCCTTGTTGCGCGCAACGTTGCATCGTGCGACACCCCAAAAAAACCTTGTTGCGCGCAACGTTGCATCGTGCGACACCCCAAAAAAACTTGTTGCGGGCAACGTTGCATCGTGCGACACCCCCAAAAAACCTTGTTGCGGGCAACGTTGCATCGTGCGACACCCCAAAAAACCCTTGTTGCGCGCAACGTTGCATCGTGCGACACCCCAAAAAAAACCTTGTTGCGCGCAACGTTGAATCGTGTGAAACCCCAAAAAAAAAAAACTTGTTACGCGCAACGTTGAATCGTGTGACACCCAAAAAAACCTTGTTGCGCGCAACGTTGAATCGTGCAACATCCCCAAAAAAACTTGTTGCGGGCAACGTTGCACCGTGCGACACTCCAAACAAACCTTGTTGCGCGCAACGTTGCATCGCGCGACACCCCCAAAAAACCTTGTTGCTCGCAACGTTGCATCGTGCGACACCCCCAAAAAAACTTGTTGCGCGCAACGTTGCATCGTGCGACACCCCCAAAAAACCTTGTTGCGCGCAACGTTGCATCGTGCGACACACCCAAAAAAACCTTGTTGCGCGCAACGTTGAATCGTTTGACACCCAAAAAAACCTTGTTGCGCGCAACGTTGAATCGTGCGACATCCCCAAAAACCCTTGTTGCGCGCAACGTTGCATCGTGTGACATCCCCAAAAACCCTTGTTGCGCGCAACGTTGCATCGTGCGACATCCCCCAAAAACCTTGTTGCGCGCAACGTTGAATCGTGCGACACCCCCAAAAAAACTTGTTGCGCGCAACGTTGCAAGAAAAGTTGCACCGCGTATCTGGGCCTTGAGACTCGCCCGCAGAAATGCAAGACTGCCTGTGGAAACCTTTGAATGAGAAAGGATTTCTATGATTGACATGAAGTCGACATCAGTTGCAAAACTTACTCGTTGAAGCAACGTGACGGTTTTCTGAAC
Source organism: Actinostola sp. cb2023 (assembly GCA_033675265.1). NCBI lineage: Eukaryota > Metazoa > Cnidaria > Anthozoa > Actiniaria > Actinostolidae > Actinostola > Actinostola sp. cb2023. The sequence continues at coordinate 34,957 of JAUJYZ010000948.1, read as the reverse complement.
CCCTTTGGAAGATGGTCCATAACTCATCCTTGGTGTTTGCATCTAGAAGGATCGACCCATGGACAAACACCATTCCCTACGAGGAGATAAGGGATATTTCATGATTTCAATATATAGACGTCACTTCCGGTCTCGTGAGGAATTTTCATCAGCTGAATTGCACCTTTTCAATAGAATACTCTCTGCTTGGTAGCACATGGGAGCAGTTTTGCCCCTCAGTCGAAGGTAAATAATGAGATTCAAGGTCTTTTAACAGCTGATTGATATCAAGCAATAGGGGTTGGCAATGAACCTCTACAGACGTTGTCACGCAGTATCGGACCGGTAACGGTCGAAATATTGCATTGTTCTGGGGAACCATTCAGCTCGACCAAAGAAAGCTGCATTACACCGATTTCTTACGAAAGAAGACCGAAATGATTCTGTAAAGTATTTTATCTTTTGATTGACAGGAACCCAATGCAATGTCTAGGCGAGAATGGAAAACTCTACCGGTCGCGATACAAGTCATACAGGCAAGGAAAACGCGTGTTGATCACGCATGGCGTAGCTAAATATCACCTTATGGATTGTAGGTATTAGTTATACGTGCATAGTATTGAGCTTTTTCAAGCGTAATGTGCGTCACTTCGAAAAACTCCTGGCTACGTGTAGTCAAGTCTACCTTTTTGTCCTTTTTGATCTCAAGTTTTGCTGGCTGTAGAATAATAAGAGAAGATGGTTATTAAATAGTTGTCAATGTGTTATCACTTATTCAGTACACTATGGTATGTAGTTACGGTCACGGTACAGAATCGAAGACACCTATTCAACCAATCACAGCGCACAAAATCATTGCTCAGCCAATTAGAATGCTTGGACACGGCACGGTCACCGCGCGGCATGAACCGTAACTACTTCCCACTCATACGAAAACGACTGTATCATCATCATCATCATCACCATGAACCACCACCATCATGATGATCATCATTGCCACTCTCATTGGCTGCTACAGAAACCCACATACTACCATCAAGAACATCATCACAACCATCATCATCATAACTACCATCAACACGAACATAATGATCGTTAACTTTTTATAGTGTATCATCAGCATCATCAGCAGAATCATCAGCATCATGGAGTTTCGAAAACAGGGTTAATTTCAGGATCAATCATCATCATCACCGGCCATCATCAATCATCATCATCATTATCAATCATCATCATCACCAATCATTATCATCACCATCATTATCATCAATCATCATCATCACCATCATTATCAATCATCATCATCACCATCAATCATCATCATCATCAATCATTATCATCACCATCATTATCATCAAGCATCATCATCACCATCATCAATCATCATCATCAACAAGACAAAAAGACGCATCAAGGATGAACTTACTTCCTTATTATGTTGTACCAACAAGTCGATTAGTTTGTCGTTGTACAACTCCATCATGTACGTCTGAACCTTGAACGAGAACTTACTCCTGATAGAAAAACAATGACATGGTCTTCCTATGTACACAGGTAACCCAAGAGAGACAATGATAGAAAAACAATGACATGGTCTTCCTGTGTACACAGGTAACCCATGAGAGACTGTGATAGAAAAACAATGACATGGTCTCCCTGTGTTACACAGGTATCCCAAGAGAGACTATGATATAAAAACAATGTCATGGTCTTCCTGTGTACACAGGTAACCTAAGAGAGACTATGATAGAAAAACAATGATATGGTCTTCCTGTGTACACAGGTAACCCATGAGAGACTATGATAGGAAAACAATGACATGGTCTTCCTGTGTACACAGGTAACCCATGAGAGACTATGATAGAAAACAATGACATGGTCTTCCTGTGTACAGAGGTAACCCAAGAAAGACTATGATAGAAAAACAATGACATGGTCTTCCCGTGTTACACAGGTAACCCAAGAGAGACTATGATAGAAAAACAATGACATGGTCTTCTTGTGTACACAGGTAACCCAAGAGAGACTATGATAGAAAACAATGACATGGTCTTCCTGTGTACAGAAAACAATGACATGGTCTTCCTGTGTACAGAGGTAACCCAAGAAAGACTATGATAGAAAAACAATGACATGGTCTTCCCGTGTTACACAGGTAACCCAAGAGAGACTATGATAGAAAAACAATGACATGGTCTTCCTGTGTACACAGGTAACCCAAGAGAGACTATGATAGAAAAACAATGTCATGGTCTTTCTGTGTACACAGGTAACCCAAAAGAAATCTCACTTACTTGTTTTCGTTCAAAAGTCTATAAATGGCATCCATGGCACGAGGAGCAATACCGGGGAAGTTACCGTCCTTATCTCCAATCATAGTGAACGTAAACAAGGTTAAGAGAAATAATAATAATTTGTTCCTGAAAAGTAAATTTAAATTTAGCAGCACTAACTCCTTTGATATCTAACTTATCTACTAGCACTGGACCCCATTTCGCACACTAGTAAAGCTCTGTTACAGTGGTACTGTCTTGAACACCTGCGCCATGTTCAGTACACTCGTAATTGCGACTCCCCCCCTCCCCCCAAAGGAACAGCGTACAAATCGTTTCTGTTTATTCCTGCGAAATTGTAGTAAATTATGAACATCTTCAAATCATTAGTGACTTGGTGAAATTGACGCTAGTTGACACGCGCGACACGCACACCACGCGCGTTGCAATAAAATCGCCATTAAAATTTCAAAATTAAAAATAGCCAGTGTAAACTGAGCAGCACTAATTACTTGGCGGGCTGCCTGTGGCACGCCGAGTTGAAAATCTGATGGCCACAAACCGCCAACTGGGAACCAAGGCGCATGCGCTCTGTACCACTGAGGAAACCAAAGGCTCATTGCTGTAGTCTGCCGAGTGAACGCTTATAGAGCGTCGTGTTCCATTTAAATCATCCACATACAATCTTGTAAGTGTGTTAAAGGATATGTTTTTCCTGAGCCAGTTTGTCCATAGGCAAAGATGCACACATTATAGCCATCCACGGCTGACTGAATGAGGTTCTGAAATAGAGACGTGCATTGTGGGTCAGTAAGAACTTGATGTTAAAAATAAAAAAGATATGTATACGCGCCAGGAGCCGTACGCGCGTATTTTTTGTGGGCTTCCTGTGGTAGTGCGCGAGATTTTAATTATATTGGGCTTCCTGTGGTAGTGCGCGAGATTTTAAATTATATTGGGCTTCCTGTGGTAGTGCGCGAGATTTTAATTATATTGGGCTTCCTGTGGTAGTGCGCGAGATTTTAATTACATTGGGCTTCCTGTGGATGAGCTGTGTGCGCACAATCCTTGCGGAATCGACTACGTATGTACACTAATGTAGAGTGAACAGAATTCGTATAACAAACCACGGCAAATCACGGTCACGACACGGTCACAACAAGTTCACGACACGTTCACGACACAGTCACGACACGTTCACGACACGTTCACGACACGTTCACGACACGTTCACGACACGGTCACGACACGGATTCGTTCGAAATCCTAAAACATCATGGTCGGGGCACGTGTTTTAGCGTCGGGCCATTTCGTGACAGCCCGCATGTAGTCTGCACAATACGCTACTTACGTTTGTATCTTCAAAGACTTTTTCCTGCCCGTGGTCAGGTGTAAATATTGCATCAAATTGAAAGTCTCTAGGTCCCCTGGCTGTGGTGATCACAATACTATATTCATCAGGAGATTTGATCACTGAGTGGTTCCCCTAATAACAGCAATGACATGGTATAAAACACAGTATTCTCTGTTCTGAAGAGTGTTTATGCGCGCAAATGATTGTGGTCAAATGAAAGTAGTCATTTATACAGCGCGAGTTGCTATGTGAATATATTCAAATGCGCTTCGCAAAGTTCATAGAGATACAGACTGCTCAATAGTGATACAGCGCGAGTTGCTATGTGAATATATTCAAATGCGCTTCGCAAAGTTCATAGAGATACAGACTGCTCAATAGTGATGCAGCTTACAATCATGAGTGGCGCTCTAACCAACTGAACCGTGCGGGTGGTTGTGCAGTGATCCGTACAGATCCGCATATTCTTCTATACAGTGGAATAACCACGTGATCACTTACTCTCTCAATTTCACTTCTGCTCAGCGGTCTTGCCCTACAGTAGACACGAATCTTGCCTTTCATATCCTCCACCATGTTGTAGTACTTCTTACGAAGAATCTGATAGTAAAATAGAAACAGGGTAACTTAACTACTGACCATATTTGGTTACGAGATTCCATATTTGGTTAAACGAGATTCCATATTTGGTAACGAGTTTCCGTATTTGGTAACGAGATTCCATATTTGGTAACAAGATTCCATATTTGGTTACGAGATTCCATATTTGGTAACGAGATTCTATATTTGGTTACGAGATTCCATATTTGGTAACGAGATTCCATATTTGGTAACGAGATTCCATATTTGGTAACGAAATTCCATATTTGGTAACGAGATTCCATATTTGATAACGAGATTCCATATTTGGTAACGAAATTCCATATTTGGTAACGAGATTCCATATTTGGTAACGAGATTCCATATTTGGTTACGAGATTCCATATTTGGTAACGAGATTCCATATTTGGTAACGAGATTCCATATTTGGTAGTTTTGATATTATTTCCATCTCATTCTTCGGAAAAGAGTAACAAATATAGTTACATCAGTTAACGATATAATGATGAAGACACCAATATATTTCTCAAGCGAGAATCGGACAAAAGATAAAATCCAGTAACAACCTACCCTTTCGCTGTTGTAGTTATCAGATAACGTCTTGTTATCATCTCGTAACGTAGCTACTTCTTTGCTCAGCTCATCTACCTTCTCTTGTGCAGCAAGTCCTTCCTGAATATCAAATCAAGTTATCGGTTTAGTACCGGGTCTGTAGCAAGTGTTGGAAGATTGGGTTCGAGTGTTTTGATTGGCTGAATTAGTTACAAGTTTTTCGAGGTGTTGCCCTCGATGAAAGACTAGTGGAAATATCACTTGAATGGATTCAATGTTCTTTGTCCAGCACACTGGATCAGGCTATACAGTTTTTAAATTGGAGATAATGGGGAGTTTGCAGGGCAAGCTGTTGCCCACCACCGTACGTTTCTAAAATAAAAAAGCCAACTTCGGTCGCTCATAACTTTCGCTCTATTTCATCGAAATTACTTCAAAATTTCTATTTTTGCTAATGTTGGTGTGCTAGTTTCAAATATTATATTTTTGTTTTTGTTGGATTAAAATTTAAAATGTCACGCAAGACCTGCAAACTCGCCATTATGTCAAAATATAAGAACTGCTATCTCAATGGTTATAACACTCGTACCCAGTCTTCCCATGTATTTGCCGCGGAACGGATTACCTACTACGTCATCTTACAAGTAGAATGCTTCTATTCAATATAATCGTAAAACAAACCACGTCCATGTAAAGTAGCCTGAACTCGTTAGAGGACGGCACAGATTGTGTTCGCCTTACAGTAACACTATCGACTTTATAGGACAAAAGATGGAGGATCAGTACCACTTACCATAATTCTTTGCACGAAAACGTTATAAAAACACTATACCTCGTTGAAACTTGAATATTTGCAAGTGCGAAGCTGTTACCTGGTACTGATTTAGGTTCGCAAAGGATTACTGGGTAAAATGTACAGCCGCCATCTACTTATTACTTTTTTGTTTGTTTATTTTATTTATTTTTTAATACTGAACAGTGCATGGACCGTCAGGATTTTGACGTCGAGTATTGAGCTTTTAACAAAGGAATAACAAGGACTTTTACTTACCTCAGCTGCTATTCCAAGTTTAGCTAGAGTTGCTTTGTCTTTCTTGCTTTCCGCAGTAAGAGAATCGTGTTCCTGGAAGGAAAAGTGAATAATAATTTGGTTTAAAGAAAAACGCCAAAAGTAGAAATCGAAAATAATTATTTGCGCGTAAATAATTTCTTCTTTGGAAGAGACAAAGGCAGCCCGACCATTAGGCAAGAGTTGCCTACCAGCGTAAATTTCCAAAGGTTTTCATACAAAATTCCGATTTTTGAAAATTCATATCTTCGCAATTTGTGAAGCGATATTTTCCAAACTTCACATTTTTACTAATTTCAACGAGCTCTTTCCAGCTATGATAATCATTTTTTTGTCCTATGTCTCCTATAAGTTTTGAAATTACGTGATAAACCCTCATTGTTTGCTTCCCTTGACAGTTCACGTATTGATTGAAGAAAGAAAGTAAAGAACTCTACTTCCTCTTTTCCACCGCAACTCTCTCTTCCACGCATGCGCAAAACATGGTTACCTTCTTCAAGACTTTTAATTCCTCTTCAGTTGTAGCAAGAGTCTCTTTGACTTTTTCGAATTTTCTTTTCTCCATCTCGAGATTCTTTTGAGTATCTACAACAAAAACAAGACTTTTTGTTTAGCTCACTGAGGGAAATCGTGCGCACACGAAGGAAATCGCACGCACACACGCACACGAAGGAAATCGCGCACACACGATGGAAATCGCGCGCACATGAGGGAAATCGCACGCAAGCGAAGGAAATCGCGCGCACACGAGGGAAATCGACGCACGCGAGGGAAATCGCGCGCACACGATGCGAAATGTTGCATCATCTACCATCTCTACCAACCTTTAAGCTGTTTGTCCATTTTCTTTGCTGCAGCTCTCTGAAAAAGTCAGAAAAGAAACGTAAAACATTGAGTCAAACAATCTTTAAAAAAATGATTATCTGACAGAGGCTTCTCAATCATCCAAACAGCGATGCTGAAATTTCACCCGGTTTTAATACTGAGAGGAACTCCTATTTGCGAGAATGTAAAACTCACATCCTCTACACTCGGTCCCGCGGGTTTTGCACTCTTTGCGGCATCTTTGACCTCTTTTTCTAATGCTTTGATTTTCTTGTGGTCCTCCTGGAAATTGAAAATCGTAGTTTAGCATTCAGTTGGACATTGGCGCATGCTCTGTCGGTCATGTCATTTATTTACGTTCATCCCACACGTCAAGTCGCGACGCGCATGACTCTTACATTACCTGAGCTGCCTTTTTCAGCGCTTCGATTTGTGACGTTAACTTTTCTTTTTCTTTAGCCACCTTCTCGGGGTCAAGTGCTCTGGAATCCTACAGAGATTCAACACAGTACTGTTAGTAATTGAATTATAGAGGAAAGTTTGATAAAGAGGACGAAAGTTATCCTGTGGGGGAGGGAGAAAGGAATGAACTCTCAACTCTCTTTCAAAACTGGCTTCAAAGTGCTCTTTTTGTATTCACGCCAAACAGACTAAAAGTAAGCCTCGAAAGCATGCGTGCCTTACCTTTCTTTTAGGTGCGCTAGTATCGACTTTAGCATCGCCGTGAGGAACGCCTGACGCTTCCAGTTCTTTGATCTGAAGGATATAAATGTACAAGTCTAAGCACAGGCAGCCCAACCATTCCTTCGGAGACTATTGCTTAAAAGCGGCAAAGTGCGCACGATCAAATATTGGGCTCCCTGTGGTACGGAATAGTTTACGCACGTAGTACCACAGGCAGCCCAATATATAAAATATGCCGCACACTTTGCCACAGGAAGCCCACCAACACATATTTATGAAAAGTTGGGCTTCCTGTGGTCTAAGTGCGCCAAATAAATACTCACCCGTTTCTGTAGCATCTGAATCATTTTGTTATTTTCTTCGACCTTTTGCTTTGACTTGCTTTCAGCCTTTTCTTTGGCTTCCTTGACTTCCTTGTCTTTCTCCACTCTCATCTTTCTGTTCGTTTCCTGTTGAAACAAGAATCTGAATTACAGAACTGAACAGTCGAACCTCCCGTAAGCGACCACCCAAAATGCTAAGCCATGTGGTCGCTTACGAGGTGGTCGCTTACTAGAGGTGGTCGCTTACTAGAGGCGGTCGCTTACGAGAGGTGGTCGCTTACGAGAGGTGGTCGCTTACGAGAAATGGTCGCTTACTAGAGGTGGTCGCTTACTAGAGGTGGTCGCTTACGAGAGGTTCCAACTACAGTGATTTGACTTTATTGGAAACTTTTGGTATTTGGAAAACTGGTCGCTTAGAAGGGGTGGTCGCTTAGGTGAGGTGGTCGCTTAGGTGAGGTGTAAGCTTTTTGTATGCGATAAAAGTACCTGTAGTTCTTTTTCGTTCTTTTTCTGTCTCACAAGGTTGGTGTTCAACGTCTCTACTTTCGCTGTCAAAGTTGTCACGCTGGCTTTCTGAGACAGATTCTCTTTCGACAAGCTCTCCTTTTCTTTCTGGAGTGCGTTCTAGCAAATACAAACAGAATTTATGTGAATTTGAACTGAACCCGCACAAATATGAAGGTTAGGGAAAAAGAAAGAAAGAAAGAAAGGAAGAAAGAAAGAAAGAGAGAGAGAGAGAGAGAAGAGAAGAAAAGTGGTTTTCTGTGGTTTCTCTAAAAGAAACAGAATGTAAAAAGAATGAACTGAATGAACTGAAAAGTGGCAGAAAACCCAGTCAAACCTGTGGCTTTGCGGTCGCTTAATAGAGAATGGATGATTAATAGAGGGTTGTCGTTTAAAGTGCACCTAACCCCTGTGAGATTGTTTTAAAAATCTATTCAATATAAGCTGAATAGTTGTTGGGTTCAGTATTTTGTGATTTGAACCTTGCGTTTATGAGTTATAGAGGTTTGAAATCTCAATATACAAATTTGATGACGTCTACCCAGGAATCATTTATTATACAAAAACGCCCTTGTGCTGATTATTGACATTTGTAAACTTACAGAATATTTTCACAGTCTTTAGAAATGATTTTATAACTTTTTTGCCCATTTCAAAAAATAAGTTCTTCTTGAAAAAGTCTATATAAGTTATGGCAAATTCCTGGGTAGACGTCATCAAATTTGCATATTGAGATTTCAAACCTCTATAACTCATAAACGCAAGGTTCAAATCACAAAATACTGAACCCAACAACTATTCAGCTTATATTGAATAGATTTTTAAAACAATCTCACAGGGGTGATAGGCACTTTAATAGAGAGTGGCCGTTTAATAGAGGATCAATTTGCAGTAAATGTGTAAGAACATTTTTCGGGATAAAAGAGATCGTTAAGTAACGAGTAGCATCCGCTCAATATAGGTTTGACTGTAACTAGGTCTGTTTTCTATGGAATAGACCACATCTTATGCTAGGCGATAGTCTGCGTGCGTATAATATGAGTTCTACTTACGATTCTTTGTTGATAGGACTGGATTTCTTTTGCTGTATCTACAGGAACGTTGGCCAATAGTTGCTTCTCTAGTTCTGCGATTCTTTTGTTTGCTTCATCCAAATCCTGAAACAAGGCATTAATAATGTGTTTATTTTTCATCGCTTTTTTTTTTTGTACATTAACTGTCATGGAGTCGTTTTCGTACGAGTGGGAAGTAGTTACGGTACGGTTCGTGCCGTGCGGTGACCGTGCCGTGTCCAAACATTCTGATTGGTCGAGCAATGATTTTGCACGCTGTGATTGGTTGAATAGATGTCTTCGATTCTGTACCGTGACTCTGTGACGTAGGTTTCTCACTCATACGAACACGACTCTAAGTTATCTGAGAACAGGTCAAAACACGCGGTGCAACATTGCGCGCAACATTTTCAGCAATGGCTCGATTTCAGGGTGTGTCTACCTCTGCAATTTAGAGTGCATTCTTGCAGAAATAGCATCGCAATGTACTTCAATAAGTTCGTTCGTAACGATGGCAAGGATAGACCCACACTGCAATCACATAGCCAGCAATAGAGTCGTTTTCGTATGAGTAGGACAGTAACGGTACCGTGCCGTATTGAACGAGTTTGATTGGATGAGATGTGTCTACATGCTTTTTGATTGATTGGCTCAGTAAGGAAGCCATTTAAGTGTCACGGTACCGTAGGTTTCCCACTCATACGAAAACGACTCTATTGCACACAATGTTCTACCGTATATACCTTGGATTTAGCTGCAATTTCTGCTTGTAGTTGTTCCTTAGTTGACTTCAATTCCGCGCGAAGTTCATCAGCATCACCCGTTGACCCCTCCTTCAAGTTCTCGATTTCCTAGCAATCAGTGCAATTAGAATGTGTTACGACTCCACAGATTCCATTTTCAACTTCAACTTTTTAGTTTCCAGAGAAACTTTTAGCTGTGACTGTAGATGGCGTCCAACAAAACACCTTTCTTCAAGCAACGCGCGAGCTGTATACAGTTTGCGCAACGTTACCTGTTTCAAGGCCTCATTCTCGTCCACTCTAGCAGACTTAGCAGCTTTCTCTTGCTCGAGTTCTTGTGAAGTTTTATCAAGTTCCTCTTGTATATCAACTAGTTTAGATGACATTAACTACGAAATGAAAGAGGGTATTTTCGTTAAAAACACTCTAATGACGCTGAAACGTTGTCACAACATCGAAAGTAGTAAGTAAAACACATTAGTGAAAAAAAAGTTTTATTATTTACGAAAAATCTTGAAATACGGAGGGATAATTTAAAGCCACATACATTTACTGTAAATATGCAAATAAAACGGTTTGCACGTTCATTTCTCTGTAAAATGGCCTTCTTGTTGTCTCCTGGTGATTTCGTTCTTTGCTCATTTTGAAGATGAATGTAGTTGGTGAGTGCGTAAAAAGAAAACAAAAAAGGATGAACTTACAGAAATGTCTTTTCCTTCAACGGCAAGCGCGGGACCCGCTACAGGTGGAACAGAATCACTTGTTTCGTTTAACTCAGCTTGGAGCTCTTCAATGTCTGATTCCAGCTCTGAAACCTTTTCCTCAAGATTGCTGTTCTTCTCAGTCAGCGTCTCATTTTCGTTGCCGAGTTTTTCGACTTCGTTCTCCTTTTCTTTTGTTACTCTCTCTAGTTGGACTTCTAAGTTGTCTCGTTCTTCTTCTAGTTTGGCGATTCTGTCTTCCAGTTCTTCTAACCGTTCGTTGCTGACTCCTGCAGCTGGAAGTGAAAGCGCAAACGTATCACAAATATTGGTCGTCGGCCTCCAATTTTTTATTTATTTTTTCAATTATGATATTCGTCAGCCTCAATGTTATTCCTTGACTTCTCTCTTTCCATATTTCTCTCCTCTCATCCTTAACCTTATACCCTAAGTGTTCCGTGACGTTGAGCAACAAGGGAGAATCCATTGTAGACTCTCAAGGACGCGTTTTCGCTGTATTTTCAAACACAACAAGTGGACGTAAACTTACCAGTAACAGGAAGAGTGTCCGGCACTGATCCCTCCTTTAGCATCGTCATCACTGTAATAGTGTTTTGTGCTTTCTTCAGCTTCTCTTCCTCTTCTTTCAGTTTGTCTAACATTTGTTGCACTTCGTCACTCCTAGAAGTTTTAGCAGAAAGTTTGTAACACATAAAAAACAAAGAAAAGAGGACAGTGCATCCCATATGTGTAAGAAATCACCGAAACTACTGTCTGCTATAAATCAAATCGACAAACGACTGGCTGACAAACCCATCATTGCGATTGCAAGGTCTTACTGGGGAATATATACAAAATATTTTAAAACCATTTCTGAAACTTTCAACATCCACGAAAAATTACCAAAGATGAAACGGCGTGTAAACATAGACTTAGACTGTCATAGATAGCGCGTAAAAAGATCAAAGAAACAAGGTTAAAAAAAATCCTTATTTTACTCTCCTTACCTATCATCTTCAGTCGGCTCCTCGCCATCATGTTCAGCCTGATACTGTTCCTTCCACTTGTCAAACTCCTCCTTCATTTTAGATTGCTGTTCTTCGAGAGCTTGCTTTTCAGCCTCTGCAGCCTTCAGCTTTTTTTCTGTCTCTTTGTCGTCTTTGGTTTGAGCAGTAGCCTCAAGCAAGCCTTGCAATTGCTCGCGTAGTGAAGCACATTGCTGGCGAAGATCACGAATTTCCTGAGATTAAAAAATAAACATTGGGAAATAGAACTCTTTTACAGTTAATTGTGCAGCAATGTGTGGCAGCCTTTTCTGGGGTAACATGAGCGGCATCACATACACAGTCATAAGAAATCATGTCGTAGATGAACTGAACGGGCCGTCACAAACATAAGCCTATAAGCACTAGAAAATGGAAAACAATTAAATTTTATCCTTGAGCTTATGCTTGCGTTAGGCCCGTTTTCACAGTGAACACCTCTTGTGCGTGTGCGTGTGCTTGCGTTTGTGCTTGCATTTGTACTTGCGCTTGCGTTTGTGCTGGCGTTTGTGCGTGTGCTTGCGTTTGTGCTTGCGCTTGCATCAGGTCCGTTTTCACAGTGAACACTTCTTGTGCTTGTGCTCTAGTTTCGCTTGTGCTTGCGCTTATGCTTGCGTCAGGCCCGTTTTCAGAGACACAAGGCCTCTTGTGCTTGCGCGGCCCGTTTTCAGTGACATAACGCCTCTTGTGTTTGCGCTTATGCTTGCACCAGGTACGTTTTCACAGTAACATAAGGCGTCTTGTGCCTGCGCTTATGCTTGCGTCAGTCTCGTTTTCACAGTTACACAAGGCGTCTTGTGCTTCCGCTTATGTTTGCTTCAGGTTCGTTTTCACAGTGACATAAGGCGTCTTGTGCCTGCGCTTATGCTTGCGTTAAACCAGGTTTTAACGGATACTTTGCTCCAATAATAATTACCTGTTTACCCTCGGTAGCATGTTTCTCAAATCTCGCTTTCTCTTTTCCAAGTTGGCTATTCTCTTCTTGTACTTTGATGACATACTCCTTCTCCTTGTCTAGTTGTTCCTTTAGGTTACTAACTTCTTCTTCGTGCTTCTTTAACTCTTCTGAAACCTTCGCCTTCTCTTCGTTCAGTTTTGTGTTTTCCTCTGTGAGCCTAGCGATCTCCTTCGTGTCTTGTACAGTTGTGGCGACTGTTACGATCTTAGCGTCTGTGGTGACACCATCTTGTATTTGTCTTTGTGCTCGTTCTTTCAATTCATCTTGGGTCCCTTGTTTTGTTGCCTTCGTTGCTACAGCCTCGGAGGAAAGCAAAGTTGTGGAGACCAAAGCGGCGCCCCTGTGTGAGACAATAACATCTACAGTTTTCAATAGTTATGTTCTTTTGGTCTAAAAAAGAGTGCTATTGATGCTTTGACAAAAAACAGTAAAACTTGGTTTTCACATTTAAAATTCAAGCTGCTTTTGTTTGCGCATTTGTTTGCGCATTTGCCTGCGCATTTGCCTGCGCATTTGCCTGCGCATTTGCCTGCGCATTTGCCTGCGCATTTGCCTGCGCATTTGCCTGCGCATTTGCCTGCGCATTTGCCTGCGCATTTGCCTGCGCATTTGCCTGCGCATTTGCCTGCGCATTTGCCTGCGCATTTGCCTGCGCATTTGCCTGCGCATTTGCCTGCGCATTTGCCTGCGCATTTGCTTGCGCATTTGCTTGCGCATTTGCTTGCGCATTTGCTTGCGCATTTGCTTGCGTCGCCAGTGAAAATCAGGTTTAAGCGTTCTCGGTCTACATTACCAGCGTGATTTCAACTGAGCCTAAACTGAAGAAGCTTTAGTTATCATACCCAATATTAAGTTTCTCTAATTCCTCCCTCAAAGACTTCAATTCCTGTTCCTTCGCCTCAATGTCTGCAGCGTACGTCTTGTTCTCTTCAGACAATCTATTTTTTTCTTCTTCTAAAGATTCCTCTCTCTCTTTCTTTTCCTTCCCCACCGCCTCGTCCTTTTCTTTCTGTAGTTGATCAAGTTGTTGTTTCTGTTCTTGTAGCTCTTCATCGTGCTTAGTTTTTATCGTTATCAGTTCTTGCTCGTACGATCCTCTGTTGGAGTCAAAATCTCCTTGTAGTTTCTGATTTTGCAGTTCTAGAGCTTTGAGCTTCTCTTCATAGTCTAGAGCTTTGGTTCGTTCGTTCTTCAAATCGTTAAGCACTGCCATAGAAAGCATAAAATAAGAAGAAGAACAACCAAGTATAGTTCGAATTGCAGTGGTTTACGTAAATCTATACGACATTAAAGATGTGTCATCTCTGTTATTGTATGATTTTAACTCACTTGTAGTATATTTAGCATGTTTTTCGTCTAACATCCCTGTCAAGTCTTTCACTGCTTTTGTCTTTGGGAGAAAACAAAAACAAATGTCAAACAAATAAGCACAGTAGTTCAAAATGTTGTCTAAATGTTTATCACTTTAGCAACTGTCCCAAAAAGATATAGGTGCACGCCTTTTTGAATCGGGGCTTCCTGTAAATATATATACTATATATATTGGGCTTCCTGTGGTATTACTCGTCGAGTCGACAAAAAAGCATATATAATCTATTTTTTGATTTTAACGTGAAGAGTGCCTGTGCCTGTGCCAACCATACATGAAATGCACAAACCTACTAACTCCCGCAAAATTAGCACTAATTTTGTTTGAATGTTATGATCTTCATCATAAAGTCTAGTCTAATGTTAAAATATTAAAACTCTTAAATTAAATTATCTTCATACAGATTGGATATTGGTATAGGGTTGGATGTAAATACTCAGTTACTGTACCTTTTCTTCTTCGAGTCTGTTAAATTCATCTCTGTTTTTAACCATCAATTCTCTTTTTTCCTCCAAAAGTTTTTTGTTTTTGGCCTGAAAACTCTGTAAAGAAGTTGACAAAAATTCATTTCCTTTTATTCATATTCAAACTCAAACATTTATCATATGAAGAAAACACAAAAGAAATCATAACCATAGGTATACAACATCGTCTTCATTTACTATCTCCTTTCAACTGACCTTTATAGTATTCTGCCAGTATTCCTGCTTGTGACTTGTGTCTTCTCGGTGAATTTCAATAACATGTCTAAAGGTAGTGACCTTGCCAGCATACTGAGTCCTGAGTCCAATCACAAATGTATTGAATTTACCCTGGAAGTAAAAGTTGACAATGAAGCAATAGGATTTATAGTTACAAAGTATGGTGATGATGATGATAAGATGATGGTGATGACAATGATGATGGCGATGACAATGATGATGGCGATGACAATGATGATGGTGATGACAATGATGATGATGATAATAATGATGGTGATGGTGATGAAAATGATGTTGATAATAATGATGGTGATGACAATGATGATGATGATAATAATGATGGTGATGACAATGATGATGATGATAATAATGATGGTGATGACAATGATGATGATGATAATAATGATGGTGATGACAATGATGATGATGATAATAATGATGGTGATGACAATGATGATGATGATAATAATGATGGTGATGACAATGATGGCGATGACAATGATGATGGTGATGACAATGATGATGATGATAATAATGATGGTGATGACAATGATGATGATGATAATAATGATGGTGATGACAATGATGATGATGATAATAATGATGGTGATGACAATGATGATGATGATAATAATGATGGTGAAGACAATGATGATGATGATAATAATGATGGTGATGGTGATGGTGATGACAATGATGGCGATGACAATGATGATGGTGATGACAATGATGATGATGATGATAATAATGATGGTGATGGTGATGAAAATGATGTTGATAATAATGATGGTGATGACAATGATGATGATGATAATAATGATGGTGATGACAATGATGATGATGATAATAATGATGGTGATGACAATGATGATGATGATAATAATGATGGTGATGACAATGATGATGATGATAATAATGATGGTGATGACAATGATGATGATGATAATAATGATGGTGATGACAATGATGGCGATGACAATGATGATGGTGATGACAATGATGATGATGATAATAATGATGGTGATGACAATGATGATGATGATAATAATGATGGTGATGACAATGATGATGATGATAATAATGATGGTGATGACAATGATGATGATGATAATAATGATGGTGAAGACAATGATGATGATGATAATAATGATGGTGATGGTGATGGTGATGACAATGATGATGATGATAATAATGATGGTGATGACAATGATGATGATGATAATAATGATGGTGATGACAATGATGATAATAATGATGGTGATGACAATGATGATGATGATAATAATGATGGTGATGGTGATGATAATAATGATGGTGATGACAATGATGATGATAATAATGATGGTGATGACAATGATGATGATGATAATGATGGTGATGACAATGATGATGATGATAATAATGATGGTGATGGTGATGATGATAATAATGATGGTGATGGTGATGACAATGATGATAATAATGATGGTGATGGTGATGACAATGATGATGATAATAATGATGGTGATGACAATGATGATGATGATAATAATGATGGTGATGACAATGATGATGATGATAATAATGATGGTGATGACAATGATGATGGTGGCGAGGATGATAGAGATTTTAGTATGAGTGGGAAACCTACATGTATCAGTATGGCACGGAATTATGGTTATGGTACGGAATCAAAGATATTCTATTTAACCAATCACAGCGCAGTACCATCACATGGCACGAACCATACCGTAATTACTCCCCACTCATACGAAAACGACTCTACATGTAATTAATGATGGTGATGATGATGACAATGATGATGATGATGATAATGATGATGGTGGTGAGGATAATAGTTAATGATGATGATGATAATGATGATGGTGGTGAGGATAATAGTTAATGATGATGATGATAATGATGATGGTGGTGAGGATAATAGTTAATGATGATGATGATAATGATGATGGTGGTGAGGATAATAGTTAATGATGATGATGATAATGATGATGGTGGTGAGGATAATAGTTAATGATGATGATGATAATGATGATGGTGGTGAGGATAATAGTTAATGATGATGATGATAATGATGATGGTGGTGAGGATAATAGTTAATGATGATGATGATAATGATGATGGTGGTGGTGGTGAGGATGATAATTATGATAATTATGATCATAATAATGATGGTGATAATAATAATAATAATAATAATAATAATAATAATAATAATAATATAATAATAATAATAATAAATAATAATATATAATAATAATAATAAATAATAATAATATAATTATAATTATGATTATATTATATAATTATATAATTATATAATAATATAATTATTATGATGGTGTTGATAATGATGATATGCTGCTTATATTTAGTTGACATGTTAACTGGACACCTTTTGAGTGACAACTATTCTTTACATCACTTGACTAACCTGAATTTCATCCTCAATTGATTTGTATTGGTCTTGAATTTGATCTACAATTTTGATGTGATTGGCTTTCATTCTTTTCATGTCATCCATTACCTAAAAATACAACCCAAACACTCTTACCACATTTACGTACATGTTGCAGTCAGCTCTCTCTAGATGAACCCTTATTTTACACCTCTCTCAGGCAGACAGATTTCCATATACATGTAGCATATCTTCTACTGGATCCAATCAAGTTGTTCATTGAATAATCTTAGTTTTACTCACCTTCTGAATGCAGTCTTTTGCATAAAAGAAAGGAATATAAGCACTCTGTTGACCACTGACTCTTGGTGGAGCAAGCAGATCACAACTGCTGGAAACTGTACTTTCTAAACAAAGCAACACACAAACCATGGCATTTAGTCTGGAACAGGATATATAAATCATGCTCTAGTCTGGAACAGGATATATAAATCATGCTCTAGTCTGGAACAGTATATATAAATCATGCTCC
Source organism: Actinostola sp. cb2023 (assembly GCA_033675265.1). Taxonomy (NCBI): domain Eukaryota; kingdom Metazoa; phylum Cnidaria; class Anthozoa; order Actiniaria; family Actinostolidae; genus Actinostola; species Actinostola sp. cb2023. Next base: position 17,297 of record JAUJYZ010000948.1, on the reverse strand, counting down.
AGTCTGGAACAGGATATATAAATCATGCTCTAGTCTGGAACAGTATATATAAATCATGCTCTAGTCTGGAACAGTATATATAAATCATGCTCTAGTCTGGAACAGTATATATAAATCATGCTCTAGTCTGGAACAGTATATATAAATCATGCTCTAGTCTGGAACAGTATATATAAATCATGCTCTAGTCTGGAACAGTATATATAAATCATGCTCTAGTCTGGAACAGTATATATAAATCATGCTCTAGTCTGGAACAGTATATATAAATCATGCTCTAGTCTGGAACAGTATATATAAATCATGCTCTAGTCTGGAACAGGATATATAAATCATGCTCTAGTCTGGAACAGTATATATAAATCATGCTCTAGTCTGGAACAGGATATATAAATCATGCTCTAGTCTGGAACAGTATATATAAATCATGCTCTAGTCTGGAACAGGATATATAAATCATGCTCTAGTCTGGAACAGTATATATAAATCATGCTCTAGTCTGGAACAGTATATATAAATCATGCTCTAGTCTGGAACAGTATATATAAATCATGCTCTAGTCTGGAACAGTATATATAAATCATGCTCTAGTCTGGAACAGTATATATAAATCATGCTCTAGTCTGGAACAGTATATATAAATCATGCTCTAGTCTGGAACAGGATATATATATCATGCTCTAGTCTGGAACAGGATATATAAATCATGCTCTAGTCTGGAACAGGATATATAAATCATGCTCTAGTCTGGAACAGGATATATAAATCATGCTCTAGTCTGGAACAGTATATATAAATCATGCTCTAGTCTGGAACAGGATATATAAATCATGCTCTAGTCTGGAACAGTATATATATATCATGCTCTAGTCTGGAACAGTATATATAAATCATGCTCTAGTCTGGAACAGTATATATAAAATCATGCTCTAGTCTGGAACAGGATATATAAATCATGCTCTAGTCTGGAACAGGATATATAAATCATGCTCTAGTCTGGAACAGTATATATAAATCATGCTCTAGTCTGGAACAGTATATATAAATCATGCTCTAGTCTGGAACAGTATATATAAATCATGCTCTAGTCTGGAACAGGATATATAAATCATGCTCTAGTCTGGAACAGGATATATAAATCATGCTCTAGTCTGGAACAGGATATATAAATCATGCTCTAGTCTGGAACAGTATATATAAATCATGCTCTAGTCTGGAACAGGATATATATATCATGCTCTAGTCAGGGTATATGTACTACACTTCTCTCTGGTGTCAGGTTTTCTGGAAGTCTCATAATTAACCCTGACCCAGATGGAAGTGCAGCATCATTATTTACCTCCATCTCTTGCACTGTTATCTTTAAGTTTCACTGTATTAGCCGCCCATGCCTCAGTCACTTCCTAATTTGATAAAAAATGAATTTGCTTCTAAAACCAACAGCTCCCTTTATAGGTACACATACACGTATAAGTGAGCATGTCTGAATAGGAAGTGAGAGGGAGGGAGTACATGATTGTACAATATTATCGTACGCCATCTGGATGTTGAGAAGATTGCTCATCGAAGGCCATGGGAAAATCACCATACACCATTACACTATCTAAATAACCAACAACATTATAATAATAATAATAGTTTATTCACAATTCATCACACGTCACACGTACATGTATGTGGGGGTAGGGGAGTATCCAACAAGACAACTTGTTCCCAATAAAGAGCACTAGCTACCGAAAATGTGCATCATGCCAAGTATAATAATGGCAACAATTGTAGGCAGAGAAGGGAAAGAGAGGGAGGAAAATGCATGTACAACGTAGTGTAGGCAGGTACATTGGGATGCGGAGAGAGAAGGAGAGGGAAGGTGTACAATGTAGGTAGGAAGAGATAAAGGCACACTATGGGACTTATTTTATTTATCAGTGTATATGGTTATCATACCCCATTAGTAATAGCCAGTTGCTTATCACTTGACCAATTAGTGATTGCAGTGTCTTCTTGTTGCAGTTGCCGTGGTTCTACACCAGACGTACTGGGCATTGCTGCCAAGTCCCTTACCACACCACCTCTAGACTTGGGTTTAGTGACTCGTGTTGGTGAAGGTGCCGTCATAGGACGTCCCATTGGGAACTGCTGCGGCTTTTTACCAGGGGCTGTAGTAGGTCGGCTCTTGGTTTTGGTAAGGGCTTGACGGTACATCGCAGCCGCTGAACTTGGTCTGCTCGGAGCAACATCAGACTCTGATATATCTGCTTCACCACTCCATGCATCTGATGATTCACAGATGAATCCATTTCATTTTAGTCATAAAAAACCCTCAATGAATACATGATGGCGGACCCCACAGGTTAAAGGATGGCAAATACAATGTACATGCATGTAGTATAATATATAAGTGAGACCATGAGGCAGCCATCTTCAATTGGCTTGCATGCAAAACAAGACTATAATAATAATAATAATAATAATAATAATAATAAAGACTCTGACCATGGGGCCATTGGAGGGCCAGGTTGTACCTTTTGATGGCTAAAAATATTGGCATTAATTCTGTTGTGTGCACCTTAAGTACAGTGATACCAAAAACTGTAATTTACACCCCTAAAAGAGACGACGATCATCCCCGCCCCTTTCACATGGGAGTCCCCCACCCCCCAGGATTATTTACCTTTTCTCGTTTCACTCTCTGGTGTCTGTCTTCCACTAGTGTCTTCACCATCTGTTGGGACTACGGTATTTCTTTTGATCTTCCTCCGTAATCCACTTTCTATACTACCCATAGAGTCTGTTTCAGTTCCATAAGGTAATTCAGTGTCAGTTGTCATCGGGTAATGATCTCCGACACCATTAACCTCAGACACCCCATTGGTCTCCAAGTCTGAGGGTCCTTCCAGTGGATCATCATTGACTGAATCTGGTGCCTCTTCAACAGATATCACACTTCCTTTCTGTGGTTCGCTGGATTCACTCGAGTCTTTTTGTTGTTCTGTGACATCTCCAGATTCTTTAGTTGTCTCCGTATCGTCAGTGTCTGTCCAGGCTACAAATTAACATTTCCGTAGGTTCATACATGTAATGATACATGTATGGTGCATAGATGAAATCAGCTTACACCAGTCTGTCAGTCAGACAATGAAGTACTGTACTTATAAATGGGAGTTATTCTTACAATAAAATGTGCATTTAAAATAGGAATAACTATCACTAGAGGTATATATTCACTAGTATAAACTCCTTTAGTACGATGATATACTAGTCAAAAGTTTTCAGATTTCACAGTTTTGAAAGGTTTCAAATAAAATATAAAATAAGTAAGCTTATATAATAAGCTTAGCTTCATTTATCAAAAAGAAGCCCGAGTTTACAGTTTATACAGTAGTATACAGTTTACATGTAATGTCGTTTCCTTTAAGCTGCATATCAGTCAAAACTGGATAACATTGCCAAGAACATCTGCTAGTGGGATTCTGCTAGTGACATCGTGTAATAGTTTACCTTGTTCTTTAGCTGCCTCTTGTTCAGCTTTAGTTTTGGAGCCCGTACTTTTCTTCTTTGGAGCAACTTTGGGTTTTCTTGTTGCCATCATCTTGAAGCCGAGGGACTTTAGCCAATATCGACTTTATGATTCTTGGCAAACACGATTATTACTTTAAATACTAACGTGTAAGCTGTGTTTCTGGAATTCTTGCCTGCAAATTCCTACGAAGTCAAGATCACGTTTGGAAGACCTGATCGACCAGGGAAGACCACATTGAAGCAGACGTAGTTGAACATCAATTCTTCGGTTCCTAGTCTAACTACATCAATGATTCAAACGTCCACCAATTCAGCGAGAAATCAAAAGCGAAGTAAGCTCAATCGAAGACCAAGGAGGCTCAAAAACAATAGAAATAATAAAGCAAATGTATTGTTGAGTTCCGTGGGTCTTTCAAGTATGGTGGATCATTACCTAACAGCTGACGTCACGTTACCATGGAAGCAGGGCTATAAACAAATTTCCGAAGGCTCGTATATACAAAAGAAATACAATTCTAAATATATTGACATTATAATGCCAAATGCGTCAGTCCTCACTGAGGATTATTCTCACCTCCATATACCGTTCGTGATGCTACTGGGTAGGGAGGGGTGATGGTTATACTCCAGTTACTTGGTTATTTTATATTTATTCATTTTTCGTGTCTATTTATAGTTTTACGTGTGACGTATTCCCGTCAAGATCTACAAAATGTTCGAGCCTAACTTTCAAAGTCTGTTAGTTTTTCAATTCTTCAAGCAACTAGATGACATTTGTTTGTTTGTTTATAAGTAACTTATATTTGACAGATATTTAGACTTCACCGATCTAAAATTGAAGTTTTGAGCAAGTAAAATGACGGTTTGACGGCCACTCGTGATAGATTTTGACGTCAGAAGAAGATTATAAAACCTCCCATAGAGTAAAACATGATATAAGCTTCCCATTCATATTTTGCCGGTATAATAAATAATAAATAAAATAATAATAATAAATTAATAAATTTCTCGATTGTGATTGGTTGGTTACATGTCGATTTATAAGAAATCGCAAAAATGCATATGTGAAATCGCAGTGCAAAAAGTACAATCTGGAAACTGCACTCGTGATAATTTTTAGTTCAAACTGCACTCGAAACCATATGACCTAAATTTCGTTTTCACTTTTACCTCAAAGTCAATAAAATGAATTTTTGTTAAATATATTATGATTTAAATTTAGAAATATTACATTAGATCTTTTTAGTCTTTAGTTAGTGACCGGTTCCTGGTTGAAGTTCGGAGAACACTCGGTGCGGTCTGTGATTGGTAGTTCAACAATCAATAATTGATCGTTTTTGACTCGGCATGTCAGTCCATTTAACAAGAATGTTTTCCTGTTTATTCACCAAGTAGCTCCTGACTGCCTGAGTTCAAAATGAAGGTTCTTGTGTTTCTTCTCTTTCTTGTGTTGAACGTAGCTCAGAGTTCGATCGACCCTCACGGCCATCTCCAGCCACTAGGAGAACACCAACCCCCAGAGAAACCCATAACTGTCACAGAAATCCTTCCTTCACCTCGGGAATTCTTTGAAAACTACGTCAAACCAGGAAAGCCGCTAATCTTCCGTGGAGCTGCGAAGAAAACACCTCCATATGCTCGATGGACGGATGAATATTTGAGGTAAAGATCAGGGGAGATCGGTTGGAAGAATATGTTTGCGTGATGCACCAATTTCTTCAGTCATCTCATGAATCATTGAATGGTTTGTTTTGTTTTGTCTGTCATTTGCCTTTAGTACTGATCGAACTAATGATCATAATAATATGGAAGACTTTTGCCAGTGGCAGTTGTTTATAATAATAATATTCTAACTTATACCGCTAATAGACGCTCATTATTCGTGCATCATCGAGTATAATCAAGCATTAAGGAACTGCAACCACATGTAAATAACAATTCAGCCAAGTTTCTCTTTCACTGTTTTCTTGGCATCCACGCCATGCAGTTATTGATCTAGAATCTTTTATTGCTTGTACTATTTATTTCAAAACATATACCACGATATTTGATCCAAAATGTATTATTTCTAAGTACTTCATTGAGAGAGTAAGGCTATCGCGTATTATACATAAACTTAATTAACTTTATACTTCACATTTGAAAAAAAAAGCATTTGCCTCCTTTTTTTCAGTGAAATTCAAGAATACAAACTATTTAAGTTAAGCTTAAGTTACTTGTATTTTTAAATATTGAAAATACTGTTTTTGTGTGTTCTTTGTTCGTTAGATGTTGTATTCATCGATCACAATTGAATTTTACCATAATCAGCTGTTCCATTCAAATGTACATGTATAAGCTTATATGGCTGAAATAATTTTATTATTGTCTTTATAATGAGATCCTCACGATCTCAATATGCTTTCAGCTGTTCATATCTCACATGAGACTGTTATGGTTATGGCTTGATTATTTTCTCAGCCTTATTAAAACCTAGATAAAAAACATTATTTTTTTATAAAAAATGAAATGAAACTGAAATCCATAAAAGACATGCAGTGGTAGACACCACTCATCACTACGTGCACGTGTACATGTAGTTTGCTATTATATACTTTGTTCTTATGTAAATTTTTTGGTTTTGTCAGAGCTTTGTTTGCATCATATTATATGGAATTTGAATTCGACAATTATTATTTTTTGTCAAAATAAATCGTTTTTATTTACTGTTTATTTATTATATTTATATTTTAAATATAACTACTGAATGACACAAGTAGACAATCATGTTGTTTTATTTCTCTAATGGTTTCACCAAACTCCTGTAGACTTGTACCAGTTAATAAAGTTCCTGTTTACAACAAATCAATTATTTAGCTCGGTTGGACATATAATTAATATTTATATTTTTACTCTGTAATTAGTAGAATTTTGCAGGGCCCCTATGGATACCAGCCAAGTGCTGAATGGGCCACCGGCCTGCTTAAATAATTAAAGTTTACACTGTAACATTACATTTTGGTTGAGTACTGGTCTATTGTGCGGTAGGTTCGATCCTGGTTTGAGTCCCGGCCAGACCATTACTCAGGGTCTTAAAATAATTGAGGAGAAGGTGCTGCCTTTGTAATTATATTTATCAAATTCATGAATAATTAATGAGGGATTTACAATAGAAATCATAAGCGTAGCAGACATCTGTAAATCGGATACAGAATCATCCTCATTTGCATTCAACTTTAACTTGAATTTTCTTGGCCAAACTGTTTCCTGTCATCCAAATTATAATAAAACATCCACTTCTACATCGTTGGATTCGACAAGTCAGATACAATATTCGCGTCCGAACTGCATGGTATTTACTGTAAATACCATACAGTTCGGCTGCTCATATTGTATCTATTACCTACAAATGGTTAGACCTTCGCGTGGCTCGGATGACCATGTAAAATAGCGGTCTCTTCTCTCCACACTCCATTACTTTACACCGGAGGGACATAAAAGAACCCACACCACTGTTCGACTAAGAGTAGAGCACAGAGTTCCCAGTGTGTGTGGTCTGTCCTACGGAGGGCCACCATGATTAACATTTTGTTATTTAGGTGTTTCCCTCCTTAAATAAAGTTATTATTATTATTATTATTATTGTTATTATTATATTTTTATTTATTTTTATTTATTTTTATTTACCGGTATGTTACTATTTTCTTTTTGTTAGTTAACATTATATTTTCAAGTTCAAGTAGTCAATTGTAAATTACCTACATGTAGTGAGATTTGAAATTATTTGTGTAAATAAAAATACATGAAATAAAGTTTCCATTATTATAATTATTATTGTTATTATTATTGTTATTATTATTATTATTATTATTATTATTATTATTATTATTATTATTATTATTATTATTATTATTATTATTATTATTATTATTATTATTATTATTATTATAACATTTTTAAGAACTATTTGTAAAGCTTATACTGACAATGTCTACAGAAGTTAGATGAAGGTCACTAGTACTATAGTTTTGCTCAAAAACATTTGCCCAATAAATACAACCAGATGATTTGATTTTAAGATAAAAAGTTTCTTAATCTTGGTACGTTTGATCTGAAAGCCCATCTTCGTTTACCTGTTTTCACAGACAGTTTGACATCAAATATATTAATGTTTTTCTAACTTAATTCTAAAAGAACAGAAATTTAAGTTGAGTATTGTCTTTCATTTAAAAACCTTATCTACTATAGTTTCAGAGTTTGTCGAAGTGTATATGTTTCAGGATATTAAAATGTAGATATAATGTTTACCATTGTCTTGTACATGTATACTACTACTGCTAATCTGTACCATCTGCTTGTACATGTATATAACCTGACTCACACTACCTGTGACACCTGATCAAGCTCTTATGCTAATTGAAACCCATCACCTAAAATGAAGCTTTTAGAAATCACCTTTTATTCTGTCCAAGTACCTGTAGCATTGTCTACTGGGATATATAATAGGAGTGCTTTTCATATTTTATAAGACAACCCTTTTATCATGTCTGATCCCACCTGCATGTACTATATAGTTTATAGATGTAGAGTATATGTAATAGATACAATATGAGCAGCCATACTGTATGGGAATTACAATGTCGAGCCGCAGGCATAGATGTACAACAATGTATATTATAATCATGTTCTACTATAATAATTATTATTATTGTCAAGATAACAGTAAGTTTGGCCAAGAAAATCAAAGTTAAGGCCCTGGCAAATGGTTTCAACATTGCATTCAACATGCGTTCGATTTTGTTGAACGCTGTTGAATGGAAGTTGAATGTATGTTGAACGCGGGGTGGCAAACGGGTTTCAACAAATTATGCTTTCAACAACGTTTCGCAAGAGGTATTTCTATTGTTTAATTTAATTAATGCGCAAAATTAAGACGCCATTCAACATTTTCGAGAACAAAAGAAATGTTGAATCGATGTTGAAGCAAAGTTTAAACTCTTTTAAACTTCAACATCGATTCAACACGATTCAACACGATTCAACCCGTTCAACATTGTTGAACGCGGGTGGCAAACCGTTTCAACATCGCTATTCAACAAAATCGAACGCATGTTGAATGCAATGTTGAAACCGTTTGCCAGGGCCTTAAAAGTCTATGCAAATGAAGACCATGAATTATTATGAATGTGATAAATATTGTTAGTATATAGTGAAGAAAACATGAACTCTAAAATCATGAAAAGTATCAAAAACAATCCCTATTTTTGTTTCAAACATTTATATAAATAGACATAAATAGAACAAATAAAGGAACTGCGCATAGGTACAATACCAGGTATTCAACTAAATTGAGCTTTTACAAACCAAATGTAAATACAAACTATGGTATTGCTACCTTTAAATTTTGCTTGACAGAAATTTGGGAGTCAGTACCCAATGAAATCAAGTTTTTGCCGAGCAATTATTCTTTTAAAAAGAGGTACAAACTATATCACCTTAGTTTACAATCCCGTGTCTATGCTTGATCGCTCTTCGTGTTTCTTCTATTCTACTCTTCTTTTTTTCCATTTCCTTTTAAATTTCTGTAATTATATCTCAAAAATTACTAAAACTCGTTAATATATAATACTTAATTAAGCAGTGGCTAACTCGAAAGCTAAGCTCCTTTAGCCACTGCCCACAATAACATGTAAAATTATTAACAAGACGCTCTGAGAGCGTTTTCTCGGGTGGTGTTATGTTGTTGTGTAGTGATGTCTAGACAACGTCTCGTTACGATTACTTTCGCAGTGCGGGTTGGCTTATTGGCTCTGTTGAGTTTCTTGTAGAAAAATACGTGATCATTCTCTGAGAGTATCTACCAGCAAGCTAGCGATCAGTTATCGACAAAATGACTTCAGTTTGTCATGAACTTCGTCCGAAAGCGTGAGGAAGATTCTCAGTTCATCGAATTGAATGAGTCAAACGTGCATGTCTCGTATGAGCCTGCGATATACGTTTGAGCACATGCGTTGTCATGACGACTTGCCAATTTGTGACGGACGAAGAAAAAGAAAGCCCATTTTAAAACTCGGCATCTGCCACAGGCAGCCCGCCGAGTAATATATATATTTTGGCTGTAAATCAATCTTTCATATTTATGCTTGTAAATATATAGAGGATATTACACAGCGGCGCGAAGATATGAATTTTATTTTTCGAGTGGTAAAAAAACAATATTTTACGAACGAGCGCAGCGAGTTTAGTAAAATATTGTTTTTAACACGAGAAAATAAAATTCATATCTTCAAGCCACCGTGTAATGTTCTTTTTATTATATAGACCAAAAAAAAAAATTGACGGAAAAATAAATATTTTTAACTAAAAGTACTGAGCCCGACTTCATCGATATCCTCACTAGTGAGGATATGGAAAATACGCCACTCGGGCCGGATGTAGTTTCGTACGAATTCTACGAGTGAGATATTTTCCAGTAAAACACTCGTGTCTATATAATAAATATACATATTCATGGTGTGTGAAATAAAGAAAAAACAAAAAACAAAAATTCTGATCAAAAATGTAAATTCTCCTCGAAGCCTTTCATTTTGAATTTAGATCACAACGGATCCCTTCGAATGTAAGTTGATAAATATTAACAAGATGATCTCTCCATTTTTAGCAAAAAGTTTGGTGGTATTAAAATGGAAGTTGAAGAAGGAAAGAAAGAAAACAGATCCTTGGGATCTTTTAATTTCAAACTTCAAGATTTTATAAGTCGCTATAAAAAAGAGGATGTTTACATGGTGGAAAGTCTTCCTAAGGAAATGCAAGGTGAACAACAAATTGTTGGTAGTCTAGAGAAAGCCATTGATTCCGTATTGTTCAACAAGAGAGCCTTAAAAAAATATAAACATGGAAAGAAAGGAAAGGGGTTTCATTACTGAAGGGGTCCGTGAAAGAACAGCATATCTCTGATCAAAATCTAAATTCTCCTCTAGGCTTGTTAAATTTCAAAGGAGAATTTAGATTTTGATCACAAGTCGCTTACACTGTTATTGCATGAACCTTCACTGACCTTGTTGTGGTGAGCACCCTCTAGAGTGGTTCGGGGTTTTTTTTTCATGGTGTTTCATGTGTAATGTTGAGTTATTTTTAGTAAAACCTTGGTAACTTTAGCCATCCAGGGACCCATATGCACAGTTCACAGTAGTGAGGTGTCCACAGTAGTGAGGTGTCCACAGTAAATAAGCTAGGCGTCCACAGTAGTGAGGTGTTCACAGTAGTGAGATGTCCACAGTAGTGGTGTCCACAGTAGTGAGGTGTCCACAGTAGTGAGGTGTCCACAGTAGTGAGGTGTCTACAGTAGTGAGGTGTCCACAGTAGTGAGGTGTCCACAGTAGTGATGTGTCCACAGTAATGAGGTGTCCACAGTAGTGAGGTGTCCACAGTAGTGAGGTGTCTACAGTAGTGAGGTGTCTACAGTAGTGAGGTGTCTACAGTAGTGAGGTGTCTACAGTAGTGAGGTGTCCACAGTAGCGAGGTGTATACAGTAGTAAGGTGTGCACAGTAGCAAGGTGTCTACAGTAGTGAGGTGTATACAGTAGTAAGGTGTCCACAGTAGTGAGGTGTTTACAGTAGTGAGGTGTATACAGTAGTAAGATGTCCACAGTAGTAAGGTGTCTACAGTAGTGAGGTGTCCACAGTAGTGAGGTGTCTACAGTAGTGAGGTGTCCACAGTAGTAAGGTGTCCACAGTAGTGAGGTGTCCACAGTAGTGAGGTGTCCACAGTAGTAAGGTGTCTACAGTAGTGAGGTGTCCACAGTAGCGAGGTGTATACAGTAGTAAGGTGCACATGTACAGTACGTAGCAAGGTGTCTACAGTAGTGAGGTGTATACAGTCGTAAGGTGTGCACAGTAGCAAGGTGTCTACAGTAGCGAGGTGTCCACAGTAGTGAGGTGTCTACAGTAGTGAGGTGTCCACAGTAGTAAGGTGTCTACAGTAGTGAGGTGTCCACAGTAGCGAGGTGTATATACAGTAGTAAGGTGTCTACAGTAGTAAGGTGTCTACAGTAGTGAGGTGTCTACAGTAGTGAGGTGTCTACAGTAGTGAGGTGTCTACAGTAGTGAGGTGTCTACAGTAGTGAGGTGTCCACAGTAGTGAGGTGTATACAGTAGTAAGGTGTCTACAGTAGTGAGGTGTCTACAGTAGTGAGGTGTCCACAGTAGTGAGGTGTCCACAGTAGTGATGTGTCCACAGTAATGAGGTGTCCACAGTAGTGAGGTGTCCACAGTAGTGGTGTCCACAGTAGTGAGGTGTCCACAGTAGTGAGGTGTCTACAGTAGTGAGGTGTCCACAGTAGTGAGGTGTCCACAGTAGTGATGTGGCCACAGTAATGAGGTGTCCACAGTAGTGAGGTGTCCACAGTAGTGAGGTGTCTACAGTAGTGAGGTGTCTACAATAGTGAGGTGTCCACAGTAGTGAGGTGTCCACAGTAGTGAGGTGTCTACAGTAGTGAGGTGTCTACAATAGTGAGGTGTCCACAGTAGCGAGGTGTCTACAGTAGTGAGGTGTCTACAGTAGTGAGGTGTCTACAGTAGTGAGGTGTCCACAGTAGCGAGGTGTATACAGTAGTAAGGTGTGCACAGTAGCAAGGTGTCTACAGTAGTGAGGTGTATACAGTAGTAAGGTGTCCACAGTAGTGAGGTGTTTACAGTAGTGAGGTGTATACAGTAGTAAGGTGTCCACAGTAGTAAGATGTCTACAGTAGTGAGGTGTCCACAGTAGTGAGGTGTCTACAGTAGTGAGGTGTCCACAGTAGTAAGGTGTCCACAGTAGCAAGGTGTCTACAGTAGTGAGGTGTCCACAGTAGTGAGGTGTCTACAGTAGTGAGGTGTCCACAGTAGTAAGGTATCTACAGTAGTAAGGTGTCCACAGTAGCAAGGTGTCTACAGTAGTGAGGCGCCCACAGTAGTGAGGTGTCCACAGTAGTGAGGTGTCTACAGTAGTGAGGTGTCCACAGTAGTAAGGTGTCTACAGTAGTAAGATATCTACAGTAGTAAGGTGTCCACAGTAGCAAGGTGTCTACAGTAGTGAGGCGTCCACAGTAGTGAGGTGTCCATAGTAGTGAGGTGTCTACAGTAGTGAGGTGTCTACAGTAGTGAGGCATCCACAGTAGTAAGGTGTCTACAGTAGTGAGGCGCCCACAGTAGTGAGGCATCCACAGTAGTAAGGTGTCTACAGTAGTGAGGCGCCCACAGTAGTGAGGTGTCCACAGTAGTGAGGTGTCTACAGTAGTGAGGTGTCCACAGTAGTAAGGTGTCTACAGTAGTGAGGTGTCCACAGTAGCGAGGTGTATGTAGTGAGGTGTCCACAGTAGTAAGGTGTCTACAGTAGTGAGGTGTCCACAGTAGCGAGGTGTATACAGTAGTAAGGTGCACATGTACAGTACGTAGCAAGGTGTCTACAGTAGTGAGGTGTATACAGTCGTAAGGTGTGCACAGTAGCAAGGTGTCTACAGTAGTGAGGTGTATACAGTAGTAAGGTGTCCACAGTAGTAAGGTGTCTACAGTAGTGAGGTGTCTACAGTAGTAAGGTGTCCACAGTAGCAAGGTGTCTACAGTAGTGAGGTGTCCACAGTAGTGAGGTGTCCACAGTAGTGAGGTGTCCACAGTAGTGAGGTGTCTACAGTAGTGAGGTGTCCACAGTAGTAAGGTGTCTACAGTAGTGAGGTGTCTACAGTAGTGAGGTGTCTACAGTAGCAAGGTGTCTACAGTAGTGAGGTGTCCACAGTAGTGAGGTGTCCACAGTAGTGAGGTGTCTACAGTTAGTGAGGTGTCCACAGTAGTAAGGTGTCTACAATAGTGAGGTGTATACAGTAGTAAGGTGTCTACAGTAGCGAGGTGTCTACAGTAGTGAGGTGTCTACAGTAGCGAGGTGTCTACAGTAGTGAGGTGTCTACAGTAGTGAGGTGTCTACAGTAGTGAGGTGTCTACAGTAGTGAGGTGTCTACAGTAGTGAGGTGTCCACAGTAGCGAGGTGTATGTAGTGAGGTGTCCACAGTAGTAAGGTGTCCACAGTAGCGAGGTGTCTACAGTAGTGAGGTGTCTACAGTAGTGAGGTGTCTACAGTAGTGAGGTGTCTACAGTAGTAAGGTGTCTACAGTAGTGAGGTGTCTACAGTAGTGAGGTGTCTACAGTAGTGAGGTGTCCACAGTAGTGAGGTGTCTACAATAGTGAGGTGTCTACAGTAGTAAGGTGTCTACAGTAGTGAGGTGTCTACAGTAGTGAGGTGTCCACAGTAGTGAGGTGTCCACAGTAGTAAGGTGTCTACAATAGTGAGGTGTCTACAGTAGTAAGGTGTCTACAGTAGTGAGGTGTCTACAGTAGTGAGGTGTCTACAGTAGTGAGGTGTCCACAGTAGTAAGGTGTCTACAGTAGTGAGGTGTCTACAATAGTGAGGTGTCTACAGTAGTGAGGTGTCCACAGTAGTGAGGTGTCCACAGTAGTGAGGTGTCTACAGTAGTGAGGTGTCCACAGTAGTAAGGTGTCTACAGTAGCAAGGTGTCCACAGTAGCGAGGTGTCTACAGTAGTGAGGTGTCTACAGTAGTGAGGTGTCCACAGTAGTGAGGTGTCTACAGTAGTAAGGTGTCTACAGTAGTGAGGTGTATACAGTAGTAAAGTGTCTACAGTAGTGAGGTGTCTACAGTAGTGAGGTGTCCACAGTAGTGAGGTGTCTACAGTAGTGAGGTGTCTACAGTAGTAAGTGTCTACAGTAGTGAGGTGTCCACAGTAGTGAGGTGTCTACAGTAGTGAGGTGTCTACAGTAGTAAGGTGTCTACAGTAGTGAGGTGTCCACAGTAGTGAGGTGTCTACAGTAGTGAGGTGTCTACAGTAGCGAGGTATCTACAGTAGTGAGGTGTCTACAGTAGCGAGGTATCTACAGTAGTGAGGTGTCCACAGTAGTAAAGTGTCTACAGTAGCGAGGTGTCTACAATAGTGAGGTGTGCACAGTAGTAAGGTGTCTACAGTAGTAAGGTGTCCACAGTAGCAAGGTGTCTACAGTAGTGAGGCGCCCACAGTAGTGAGGTGTCCACAGTAGTAAGGTGTCTACAGTAGTGAGGTGTCTACAGTAGTGAGGTGTCTACAGTAGTGAGGTGTCTACAGTAGTGAGGTGTCTACAGTAGTAAGGTGTATACAGTAGCAAGGTGTCTACAGTAGTGAGGTGTCCACAGTAGTAAGGTGTCTACAGTAGTGAGGTGTCTACAGTAGTGAGGTGTCTACAGTAGCGAGGTATCTACAGTAGTGAGGTGTCCACAGTAGTAAAGTGTCTACAGTAGCGAGGTGTCTACAATAGTGAGGTGTGCACAGTAGCAAGGTGTCTACAGTAGTGAGGCATCTACAGTAGCGAGGTGTCTACAGTAGTGAGGTGTCCACAGTAGCGAGGTGTCTACAGTAGTGAGGTGTCTACAATAATGAGGTGTCCACAGTAGTGAGGTGTCTACAGTAGTGAGGTGTCTACAGTAGTAAGGTGTCTACAGTAGTGAGGTGTCCACAGTAGTAAGGTGTCTACAGTAGTGAGGTGTCTACAATAGTGAGGTGTCTACAGTAGTGAGGTGTCTACAGTAGTGAGGTGTATACAGTAGTAAGGTGTCTACAGTAGTGAGGTGTCTACAGTAGCGAGGTATCTACAGTAGTGAGGTGTCCACAGTAGTAAAGTGTCTACAGTAGCGAGGTGTCTACAATAGTGAGGTGTGCACAGTAGCAAGGTGTCTACGGTAGTGAGGCATCTACAGTAGCGAGGTGTCTACAGTAGTGAGGTGTCCACAGTAGCGAGGTGTCTACAGTAGTGAGGTGTCTACAATAATGAGGTGTCCACAGTAGTGAGGTGTCTACAGTAGTGAGGTGTCTACAGTAGCGAGGTGTCTACAGTAGTGAGGTGTCCACAGTAGTAAAGTGTCTACAGTAGCAAGGTATCTACAGTAGCGAAGTGTTCTCAAAGAGAGAGTTGGGATGCTCTGCCATCTGTTACCACCTACAATAGTTGTTTTCTGTCTTACAGAGGAGTACATGCTACTCAGAAGTCTACATTGTGGAGGATTTACTAATGTACTTCAGGATGCTGTGATGTGGTTTAGTAGTGGTGGCACTAAATCCGTCTTGCACTTTGACGCTGTAGAAAATATCAATTGCCTATTCAGTGGAAGTAAAAGGTTTATAATGATTGATAAAGTAAGTTGGAAAATTGACCTTACTCATGATTATAGCTTATGTGAAAGCCACACTTGCAGACAAAGCTGAACCCCAAGTTTGATTTGAACTCAATTGTTAGGAAAAAAGTCTTTTGAAAGAAATTTAAGGAGTGAAAAGTTTAGTCTTGAGAAAGCTGCATTGTGTTCTTTAAGTTCATAAACCTACAATTTTCACACACATTTTATGTAAAAAGGTGCAGTTTATAGAGTCGTTTTCGTATGATTGGGAAGTAGTACAGTATGGTTTGTGCCGTGTGGTGACGTTACCATGCCGTGACCGTGCTGTGTCTAATATATAGGCATTCTGATTGATTGAGCAATAATTTTTCACGCTGTGATTGGTTGAATAGATGTCTTCGATTCCATTCGGTAACCATAAATATGTGCCGTAGGTTTCCCACTAATATGAAAACGACTCTATGCACAAACATTTGTGGTATGTTGTTTGTCTCTATTTCTACAAAATGTGTTTTATTTATTTATAGAAATATAGACCTCAAGCTCACATTGACAGATTAGATGGCTCTTATTCTACTGTTGATGTAGAAAAAGTCGATATGTACAAATTCCCTGGTCTTAGGAATATCCCATGGTACAATGTATCTATGAACGAAGGAGACTGCATGTATATTCCTTACATGTAAGTCTCTGTTTGCTAATTGTACAGGGTTACAGGCAACTGCCGCATTTGACCGGTTACTCCAAACACTGTCAGTCTTGCTGTTTTGATGCTGGTAGAGTCTCCTAACTTACTTATTAGCAATCGCTGCAAGGCGAAGATGCGGTAATATCAGGCATTATGTGAAATTAAAAAAGGAAATACACATGTACATTGTCACTGATTAGCACTTTAATAGACGATTCAGTTGTGATACTACAACCTTCCTCGGCTAGAGATTCTGCGAACTGGCTATGCATATTGAAAGTGTCTTTAAGAGGGAGTCTAATAAATTATAATTATTACTATTATTACTATTATTTTTTATTATTTTTAATTATTTAAGATAAAATTTCATACATGAGTTGGAGAGAGAGAGAGAGAAATCGTTTATTAAAATAAAACACTTTAATAATAATAATAATAACAGTCGTGGGACTGAATTACGTGTTGACATTAATTTAACATGTATAATACTAGTTATATAATAATTCGAAAAGATAAAGACTATGGTGGTATTCTGCTGTATTTATCAGATTACTTTGAAGAAGATAAAAACTAAAATAATGTTTGTTTTGTCTAAATGTCTTGTCCGTAGGTGGATTCATCATGTACAGTCATTTGGGTCTCGTAATTTGGCTGTCAACATTTGGTGGGCACACTTTACATTCTTTAATGATACCGATTGTAAAGAAAGCAAGTATAAAGATACTGATTACATTCCCCTGAGTGACTTTACCTTCAAAACCGCTGGAAACAACAAAAAAAAAGTGTGTTAGGACTGTTACCTTTATACATGTGATCCTTAGGACTAGGCAGGGACATGTGTGCCAGCCAGACACCTCACTAAGACAGACACCTCTCTAAGAACAGCCAGACACCTCTCTAAGCCAGGCACCTATCTAAGACA